>JAJJWW010007805.1:0-99634 GCA_023531295.1 Papaver armeniacum | reverse complement strand
TGACGAGATGATCTTGTGACGCTCATCTGCGACCGTTGATAGAGTTTAGGGTTTTGAAGAGGTGCGCAAGCATCGCTCTTCAGCTTGGTCGAAACCAAGCATGGGAGTTGTTTTAGGAAGGACCGACCGGGCATGCGTGTAGACGACTTGCCGGTGTACACGTCTGTACCTCACCGTCCCATGAAAGTGTGATCTAAGCCACTCAATTTGACGGCAAAGAGGAGCGGCCGAGATTGATTTGCAACAGAAATCCCATGACGCAAAAGAGTTGGAAACCGCGTGACATGCCTACTTCGGGCGCGTTTCGAGACGTCATGCCATGGTTGGCCTTGGTTGATCGTTCATGCATGTAGATGGGCCCACGGTGATCATGTTGACATGCTCGGGACCTTTTAAGTCTACATCTACACCCTCCATCCAAGCTTGTGAAGAATTCGGATCTTCCACACTGATTTGGGTATCTTTATTATAGAATTTATAAATTAAAATAAAACAATCACTATTTATTGTGATCCCCTGTAATTAACTTCTAGGGTTTTCTTATTTTAATGGTTTGTTCTTATAGCCCAAAGGGTGTTTATTTCGATTGTGATAATCATTTCAAATGGATCACTAAAAACGATTTATTTCGGCGTGACATAGGTCTACATTTCCATGAAGATCAACGACTACCGGTTTCAATCGTGATGAAGCCAAGTGCATATTACTCTCCTTTCATGGGAGATTTCAATCTTATTGGAGAATAGGACAAGTTCAAATGGCTGAATCAGAATTCAAAAGCCATCCCCCTAATATCATCAATTTCTAATGTGAAAATCATGTATGTTGTATTTATATTGTGATACAGAATATATGTAATTTTTCATGTTTTTCGTTCTTGATGTATTTGAAATTTTATCAATGAAATCAAGAAATTTACTCCTTCAAAAAAATACCACTCTGGTATGCGCCACAATCCATAGCCTTTGCTGTCTTCAGCAATGCAACAAAACTTACACTAGATTTGGCATCCAAATCATATTGTAAATTACGCCTCTTAGCTTCGCACCATTTGTATTCCAAAGAACCAGCACCTTGTTGCTCTTTGCTTGCATTGTCTCTACACCTTGATTGAAATGCATGACTTTGGTATAGTCATGACTTAGGATACTCGGGGCTTTCCACCGTCACTTTAAAAGTAGTATCCTCTTCACGCGCCTTTAAAACTAACAAGGCATCACTTGTTCTTTCAAACTTCTACGCTTTAATGTAGCTGCAAAATAACATCATGTTCTTCCTAACTATGAGTTACTCTTAACTCATATACTTGATGGACTTACATCTTCATTATTGATGCATTACTCCATGCCATCGCTGCCAAATGCATTCGCACTTCCACATAACTCTCAACAGCAAACTCGACTATTCCCCCAACTCTATTTGCTTCTTTCACTTTCAAATGTATTCTATTGCATATTTTGGCTTACTCTATTTGCTTCTTTCACTTTCAGCGTATTCTATTGCATATTTTGGCTTAATATGTTATGTAGCATCTTCCACGCGAACTAGCTTTAATTTGAACGCAAGATCTTTCACTTCAAATACCCTCATTCACTACTACCTTACATAGAGAGACTTCATTCCAACACCAAGGTCCACTCGACCCAAACTGAAAGGATACTCAAACTTCAGAAAATACTTGCACCAACTGATTGCAACTTGTAAGACCTAACAAGTCTTGCAATACTGACTTCATCTTCGCTTCTAAGCAACAAAGAAAGCGAGACAGTACCTACTGTCCCCAATGTAGCAATTCACTTTGCCACATGCACTCTTCCAACTATCAACGTTCGTATGCCACTCCCATAACGAAGCACATTATAATTGACAATTAGTTGAATACTCCTTCAAACTGATGCCATCATGTTGCTTTAGCTTTCATGAAGATTTCTTCAAAAATGGCCTCATGCCATTCTTTATGCATTACCACTACTTTGTCCTTCTCTCTCCATGCATCTACAATTCGCCTAACTTGCATTTCCAATCGCATCATGCATCTTGGCCATGCCCAAATCCTATTTGGCGCATGCTACTATTGCATATTTGCTATGCCAGTTATCACCCGAATCTTGACACAAACTTGTGCACCTTTGCACAACTGGAACAGACTTAACTTGGTGATTCTGAGCATCACCATAGAGCTCAGCAAAGTCATATCACTCAATGACTTCTGCGGATAAATATCTTGGACAATCTTAACAAGGCCATAATCCTTGCAAGTGAGGCGCCACTGCCTACGTTCCATGAAGCAATAATGTCGCATTCTTCTTCAAACTTGGAACTCATTTTTACTGCCCATGCACAACTGGTTACTCTTGTCTTTCCCCTTCTCCAAAATCAACTTCAGTAGCAACAATTGTTGATTTGAAGTCGACAAGAACATCCGCTTGTGATTATGATCAAATTAATGCAGGTCTTTGGACACCCTTGTCCAAGCATACTGATCCCACTCATAAACCAGGTGCAAGCACACTCCTTGTGCGCATCTAGCATCAACGAATAACTCTTTGCAAATGCAAGACCGTGGTGTATCAGTTTTTCCCTAACTTGAGCTTATTTCTTCAGCCTTTCAATAAGCTTTATTCTATATAAGAATTGGCCATCCAATTCTTCATTCATGGCATCACATTGCCACAATATTGCTGGTTCGCAACCAGACTTTGCATTACCACCAAGGTACATGCATTCAAGAGAGATAAATCTAATCTTCCATCAACTGGCTACGATGAAAACACCTTCAATCTATTGCATAGACATGTTCTTCACCTACTTTGCCACTGCAAAGGCCATTAACTTCTTTGTATTCAGGAATTTTCGCAAAATTCCCATTACAACTTGCAATGTACTCGCTACTGATAACACTACGAAACAATGCATTCCAAATGCATAAGCTTCGTATACTTGTGAGAAACATGGACTTTAACACCTGACTTGCACCATAGAAGTCAGCATACTCCTTAGTTTTGTCATGCCATCACTTAAAAACCCGGTTTTCAATGATTCTTGCATGTTCGTCTAACACTTTGGGCAGGAATTTTAACACCTTTGTCATAAACTTTCATGGCCTGTTGATACCTCAAGCTTCAAAGTTCATTCCAATTAATCTTTCCACACAAGACCAACTTCTTCTAGTCTGCATACTAGTGAAACCCAAACAATTCACCTCTGAATTCGACAAACAAATGACACCAACTTGAGTAAAAAGGAGAGAAAAATCAGCAACTGTGTCCCCTAACACAGCTCTGATACCTGATGTCACACGCCCATTTAATCGCCTAAAATTTTCATGGGACATGACCGGAAATGATTGTGGTTCAGTGAATCAACTTCACCCACAATCACTTAACCTTGCATACTTGCATCAAAGTACGCATCTTCCTTCACTCTAAAGGCTTTGCACAACGGAAGTCTTTCTTCTTTATCTCTAACTCTTCACTCTTCATGCCCCCATAAGCATAAGAGGTTCTTCCATGCATCAAACCAATTGACCAACTCACACAAATCAGCAACACGATGAACACAAAGAATACTGCAACAAACACATTTTATTGCACTAAAGGAAGGTTACAAAACTTCTGTCCAACCAATGGACTAAACATGCCATCACCCTCTTGATGATGCCTTATTCTCTCAAACAATGAGACTAACTCTCTTCTATTTAGCCTACTGATTTTCCCACTCCTTAGGACTATTTATACAACAAACTCACTAGCCAAAACCGTGCACAACACTTGCACACGCATGGAACATCCATGTGTCCCATCAGGTAGTTTCCATAACCGCAAACATTGCTTTTCAACTGCTAACTTTTGTGTTGTCTAGCCAATTGACGCCACACATGTTCTTGGTGGTTATGAATACTCCCACATGGTTACAAACTCACTTTATAACCGTTCTCCTTTGTCTCGCGTCATTGTCATGCTTGTGAAGCTCGTAACCAACTCCTAACCGTCACTTGAGCCGTATTGCACCACTGTTGTGCTTTACTGAATTCTGCCTCGCTCCAATGCTCAGCCATCTTGGACCTATTTTCTTATCACTCTAACCTAATGCACGGACAATCCTTGTGCCTCAATCATCGAGGCTAGCTCCTTAAGCTCATTCTGGTTGCTCATGCATCATATGCTTCACTTAGCCAATTTGCTTGACAATAGTAATGCCACTCTTGCATTACTAGCTTGTTTGCATTGTTCAAGCTTTGACCATCCTTGAACTAATGCCATAGACCAACTCCTGGCCTATTCTTTACTCTTACATAATCCTTGAGTTCGGGCCAACTCAATTCCCCGGATGTGCATCAATGCCAACATCGCATGTTGCATCTGTCAACTTTGGCCTCGTCTTGCCAATCCCTCAATGAAGCTTCATTGTGTCGTCCAATAAGCTTCATTACTTAGCCAAATGTCTTTACAGTGTAGCGCTACCTTGGCGCTTCACTGGCCCTGCAGGGTGCCACTATCTTAGTGCTTGACGGTCTATAGAGTATTCATTATTATGGCTGAGCGTTGTGCTATTATGGCTCTACATTGCGCCATTAGGGCGGATCACAACTTGGCCTGCAACTCTGTAACGCACAATCATTGTGCGTCACTTGCCTGACCAGTAACACATAGCCATTATGCAAACCACCACAAAGGATGTATAACACATTATGTAGCCGTATTTTGGTTTATGCATCAACTAATTTTTCGTTGCAACTAATAAAACGATGTACTCCCTTCGTTTTAGTAAAAGTGATACTTTCACTTTAGGCACAATTTTCGAAATTGAATGCATAGCCATTATGCAAGCCACCACAAAGGATGCATAACACAGTATGCAACCATATTTTGGTTTATGCAACGACAAATTTTCTATTTCGGGAAAAGTGATACTTTCACTCTGTTTTAGAAAAAATGATACTTTCACTTTTTCAATTTGGCCTATTTTTAGGCAAAAATTAAACTGCAAAAGTATATATATATTTTTTTTGTGAAACGGAGGTAATATATGTCTAAAAATATTATTCCAATAAAAAAAGAAGAAGATGTATAACGAATTATGGAGCCACCACAAAGGATGCATAACAGTTTATACAGCCGTATTTTGGTATGCAACCACTAAAACGATGTATATGCCTCAAAAATTACATTCCAACAAAAAATAGACGAATAACGCATTATGTAATTAGCGGTATTTCGTTTTTCTTTGGTCGGCCCTCCCCACAGTGACAGCGGTGTCCTAGTGTTATTATCAAAACAAGAATATGAAATCAATTTATTACTATAAAGACTATCAATAATATATTGTATTATATAATGAACCAAGACTAATGCCGAATTTGAGTTATTGTGCACAAATCAAAGATCATGTGAGATAAACCGAATGAGCATGATTGTTAAAGGCTGATGCCAAATCTTTTAGGGGATACCATTTTATATAAGACAAAAAAAAAAACGATCCTGACCGTTGGATCATTCAAACGTATCCCTGCTAATACCTGTTGGTACTGCAACAATAGAATACTGAAAGAATGATGTTAGAAAGTTAGAAACAAATTTACAAAAAGCTTAAATAAACACTTAATGGGAAACAACAAACAGAGGACAGAGTCACGTGTTCAACACGCTGTCCTTAACACGATAGTTCACGGGTACGCCTCAAAATGAGTGATGCCTATACCCCGTGGTTAAGTCGTATATATCCAGGATAAAACTGCCCGTTGCAAATACTATAAGCACTATAATACTTGCCCACTCTTACGAACTCAACAACAATGGCACGGAATATAAAAACCACACAGAGGGAGAAAGACGAAAAGAAGAGGGATAGTAGCTTATTCTGGACACAAATTGGAATGAATAATTCGAGTTCTTTTTATAGGAAAAGGGAGAGAGGTGCAGTAATGATAATTGATTCTCAAATCAATTCCCTGCATGAAGCTAGGAATTAAAAATAAAAACGGAAATAAAACAGCCAATTCAAATTAGTCTTTAAATCAAATAAAGTTTTAAAACGGAAAGAATATTTAAATCAATTAAATCCATCAGTCTTGGTTGACCAACATGCCCGAGAGCCCTAGGCCCAAGACTTAGTGAAAAAAAATATATTTTGTCTCACCCGTTCCACCCACATTGTTTTACTAACTATCCATAATGGATTTGTTAAATAGTGGAACTCCTCTTTAGTTATACCCAATGTGGGACTAAAGGTTCTATTTCATTCACTCATAGAAAAATGAGTAAGTGCTCTTAGAGACCCAAAGGTTCTAAGTTCCATTCCCACCAAGACTATAAAACCAAAACAATAAAACTCATTTTTCTCCGACAATACATGTATCCATTGAGTCCAAATAATTTGCATCAAATGCCAAATAGTACCCTGTACTCAATTGAATACCGAGTAAGCAATCTAGCCTGTGATTGTAGTCCAACAAAAGACGAAGAAGGTTACTTTATCAAGCTTGTGATTGAATAAAACAAAAGAAAACCATTAGTACCAAACTAAAAAACAGAAAAACTTTAACGTGTTATAAACGTGTAATTATGTTAAGAATATCTAGGGTGAATCTCGTTTATTATTGGGAT
The DNA here is from genome assembly GCA_023531295.1 of Papaver armeniacum. Classification (NCBI taxonomy): domain Eukaryota; kingdom Viridiplantae; phylum Streptophyta; class Magnoliopsida; order Ranunculales; family Papaveraceae; genus Papaver; species Papaver armeniacum. Next base: position 93,029 of record JAJJWW010007805.1, on the reverse strand, counting down.
GCCCTTGTGTCTAGCCCTATAAATAGAGGCTCTAATATTTTTCTAATATACATATGAATGGAATTTCTCTCTCTCTTTTCCCCTCTTCTTTGTGTCTCTTGTTCTTTATCTTCTATATCACAAGACGTTATCAGCAACGTAACTCTACCGATTAACCGATTTTTCTTTTTCTTCATGCATACTGTCATTGTTTTTAGTTTTTCTTTTTTGAGTTTTAACTTCTATACTCAATTGATTTGATTCTGTTATAATCAAATCATAAGTGTATTAGTGGATATTTCTTCTCGGTTTTTCTTATATTGTACGATTTATACATGATAAAAATACGATAAGAGATTTGTCGGTGCTTAATTTGGGAATGGATTTTCGATAGGCGTAATTATATTACTGCTGGTCATGTATCTCAACCCTAAAAGTACATCTTTATTAATTTCGTTTTTATGATTATCGGATACGATAAACATGTTTGGGTGAATATTTTTTTCATTTGTTCATAAGCAAATCCAAAACTTCACGCCACGATCAGGTCCTTTCTTTAGGTTTTTTTTTTTGTGTCGTACATGGCGAGAAAGCTTCTGGCGTTACTTTGTCCTATATGACATCTTTAAGTCCTATAGTATTGTATTTTTCTTTTGTTAAAAAAAAAAAAAAAAATTGCCTTCAGTGAAGCATCAGTAAGTGCGTCTTGTTTTCATACAAGCCAATGAACGTTTTCTAAGCGCATGCATCCCCAATTAATTTTAGAAGGCTTATATTCATGTCAAGTTCTTAGTATTCTCCCATCTCTTTGGGTACACGAACTCCCATCCTAGTCTGAAGCGCACACTTGCGATTGACCGTCGACGTATCCCGTCGTGTACTGTATGGGTTGAACATTAAAAAAAAAAAATTCTTTCTTTCTATCTTTTGGATTTTGGATTCTTTCCCTGTTGTTTGTATGTATTTGCGTCCAGTATCTTAATTAGTTCCCACATTCATACCCGAGTTGTGAGTATTGGCGATCTATGTTTTTACACCCAGTAACCAATAAAACTCAATTTCTTTCATTCTTGGTTTGTATGGTTTCTATCTTCTTTAACAAGGAACCTTTTATCTTCGGGTGTAGAATTTGCTTGATAAACAAAATGTTTAGATCAATCGTTTAGATTTACATATTCTCTGCTGAAAAAGGTTGTGTCGGCAATTTTGTATTGTTAAAACTTCTATGTCTTAGCCAGACATAAATTGGGTTTTCCCATCCACCATTGTTGTCAATGGATTCTAGATGCCATGGTTTCTATCTCTCTACAAGAAACCTTAATCTACTATAATTTTTTCTGATCTTAAAACGATCACGTGGAGATTGTGATTTGTATCCTTAAAAAGAAATCCATGACTATATATAGTCTCTTCATCATTAATATCCCTAGTAATGATGTAGAAGAGAAATCTGTGGTTTACAGAAAAAGGAAAAAGTGGCGTAAGTTAATTTATTCATTGAAAAGGTAGTCGATTACTATCTTCCCCGGAAACCATTTTAACCGAAATGAGTGATTTAACTTGGGTTCCTTACGTACCAAGTTTCTGTGCAGAATTGCAGACTATACTTGTTTCTGATTTCCAGGCAAGGAACGACAAGTATTAATCACCATATACAGGCTATTTGTCCATCTATCTTATATAGTTGGTGGTCGTAGTTTCTTAAAATTTTATTACCACAATAGCTTGTTTTACTTAATAATGGTGATGATCACGCTTATTACCAAAATGTATATATAGATTTTTTTTCTTTTCTACATCGATCCTAGATGGATAATCACGCTTTCCGGAAACGGTAGACCACTGTTCAAGTTTCTTTACTCAAGTTTCTTTACTCAAGTTTCTCATATCTTTTTAGTGATTATGAATGGTCGGACATGGCATAAATATTTCGCTCGTGGTTAGCATATGAAAAGTAAGTATTTAGTTTCTTTTAATTTAATTCAATTATTATTTTTTTTTCCTTCATCTTCTTTACACCTTGTTCTAATATATCTCAAGTCAATTATTAGAACAAAGTATGATTTCTATTTTTTGTCGGTCCTTGGCGACGACAAAGTATGATTTCTATTTTTAACAAGAAATCTTGAACTTGGTAATCTTATCCATATATAGTAAAAGATGAGACATTTCAAATCATTGGTTTCTATTCTTTCCGTGAAACCATTTATCATTCACAATCATCCACCACATGGTGAAGATAAAAAATAATAACGATATACTTTCTTTATTTTCTTAATAAGAAATGTATTTGGTTTTTCCTATATATATTGGAGGGATAAAGTGTCGTCATTATGGTTTAAGCTCATTGCAAAAACCAGTGAATAAAAAGTCGTTGCATTCTTGAGGGATATTGAGCAGTTTAAATTTTTCTTCCTGTAATCTCCAAAATTGAGATCGTTCAACTTGATGTTGGAATACGGTAGGACATAAAAGATCAATGGGTGCACACCCGGCTTGTTAGGCCATATAATTATTCCTTGTGTGACTATATCGATCTTGATCTAATTTTCTTTGACAGAGAATGTGTCCATAAATTTATTCTCAATAATTATCTCATCGGCCCTATAGGTTACAAAATTATTGGAGATTTTATTTGCATATTTTTCCGATAACCATTAAAATCTATGGTTGATGTTATATTGTATGTTAAGTAGTAGACTACAATTTTTTAGGACAATTTTTTTATGGCTTTTAAAGTCATTATATACAGTCCAACTGGTATTGTTACGATCCAGATGTTATTACAAGTATATGTCTCGAATTAATCGGATAATACTTAACGAATTTTTTTTTTTCGTATATGAGATGACAATTTCCGCCATAATCAGGGGGAGACTCTATGCTATTAAAGGTTGGCATTAATTAACTTAAAGGTTATATCACTCCTCTCCCATCATGTTCAAATCGAAAAAGGCTGCCATTAAATAGGCGTGAAAGAATCTCATTTAGCTTTCCAATAAGCTTATGCCGTTTGAAAAGGCAAATCCAATCACATCAGCAAGCATGTAGCATTTCTATATAAGCTACAAATATGCTCCAATAGAATCCATGATAATACGATTCACATTCTCAAAATTCATATCCCCTCATTTGAATAAAGGAGATTATAACGCCCATGGACACTGGTACCAGTAAATTTTGAATTTGTCAAAGTATGCATACATTTGGGAATTATGTGGGATCGTAGTAAGCTATAAATTGTCGAATATTCGTTTATATTAGCTTTTGAAATAATAAATGATGGTGGTTGTGAACCCCTACCTCTGCAAAGGGATATCGACATATGTGATTGGTTGGTATGTAATCCATATTAGATTAAATTATAATAATTTCTCGATTAACGTAATTTTGGATCCAAGACGTAACACCTTAAAATTGCCAAGCCTATTACTTACAGGTTGGTGTAGTCGTAATGCGTTATACGAGAAATACGTTCGTTATGAAAACGATTTGAGGGTTTTCTTTTTGATCAGACCCTAGGATTGGTTCAACAAGTGTTCTTCTTATAAGACATATTTAGCGTGGTAGTCCTTGAAGGACACGTATGTAGTCGGAGAACATATTCAAATTTGTAATCCTTGTAGGATTCAAATTATATTCTGGTAGCCACTTGACTTGATTATGTCAAGTTAACAATCCTTCATGTGTTTTTTAGAAATTTGGTACAAAACCAAAAATCCGGATTAATTAGTTTGAACTATCAACTTTATGGGTCTCTTGAGGAGTCCTTAAAAACACAAAAATCCACGCTTTAGCAAAGATGAATTCTATTTTTTTCTTTCTCAAAACTGTAGTTGGAATTATGCTAGCTTAAACTAGTCTTTGAAATAGACTAGAGTTATTATTTTGATGCTTTTATTTTGTAAAACTCATATAGTTGGGTTAGCATCCATATTTACGTCAAAAGTTGTACTCTTTTCCCTTTATTTTAGGTTTTATCCCATGTGGTTTTCCTGACAAGGTTTTAACGAGGCAACATCTCGTTGACGTTTGATTTTCTTTCAAAAATGTTAATATTTGTGCTCTTTTTCCTTCGTCCAAATTTTTTCCCACTGGGTTTTATTGGCAAGGTTTTAGTGAGGCAATTTATTCAACATGGTGGTCATCCAAGGGGGAGTTGTATAATTTTGGTTATTTGGTGGATTCCCACCATTAACTAGGTCATTCTGTTTCGTTAGACCACATCAACATAAGAACCCTTAGGAATTTGGATATCATTCTGATCCATATATGGTATGATCATAAACTTTACTCACCTATGGTACTATAACTGCATATTGGCACTTTGTTGAAGAAACTACATCAACTACTTTTGCAAATCATCTCCGAGAAGCTAGGAATCCAAGAAGCAAGTCCTCAATGTACTTAAAGAAGCTTGAAGACTCGAGAACACTACCATTAGAAGACTGACACAAAAGAAGACTTTATCAACTTGGAAATTTCTCACGAAAACATTGTTATCTCCAGCATTCAAGAAATTCGTTTACCGAAATTGGCTCGACTTGAAGATTTGCAAGCCAAGATTTAACTAAAGTACTTATCAGGGGGAGTATCAAATTAGAAGGTATTTTGCTGGACTATCACGTTGTACTCTTTTTCCTTCATCAAGGTTTTTCCCACTGGGTTTTCCTTGTCAAGGTTTTAATGAGGCAACATTTGCTTGTCCAAATCTTTTCTAAGTTTTCTCAATTGTACTCTTTTCCCTTCGATCAGGTTTTGTCCTTTTGGAATTTCCTGACAAGGTTTTAACGAGGAAATTAGCTTAGACACAATGTCATCAGGGGGAGTGTTATAAACGTGTAATTATGTTAAGAATATCTAGGGTGAATCTCGTTTATTATTGGGATGCCCTTGTGTCTAGCCCTATAAATAGAGGCTCTAATATTTGTCTAATATACATATGAATGGAATTTCTCTCTCTCTTTTCCCCTCTTCTTTGTGTCTCTTGTTCTTTATCTTCTATATCACAAGATAACGAATGATAAAGAACGGATTGGTAACAAACTTTCATTATTATTTGCTTATCTCGGCATACACCAATACGATGGACCGGATAATATTTAGTACTAACCTGATTTCGCAGGCACATGATAAAAATGTTATTTAGAGGAGGGATAACCAACAATCGATATGCTTCCGCAAATCCGTATCCAAAACTATTTTTATCCGAATAAAAACTAAATGATTTTCTTAGACTTAATCAATTTTCTTCTCAATGATTTTCCTTCGAAATTTTTCGTCTCTGACAAAATCTCCGAAATATGATAAGATCTCATTGGCGGTCAAACGAGATAAAACAAGATCTCTGAAATATGAATAGGCCTAACAGGTGCGACTCGCTTTGATATTTTTTTTCCATGTATATGAATCATACCATTTAATTTCTAAGATTTTGGTCAAAGGGAAATGCTTGGGAACAAGGCTAAAAATGTGTCGGCACTTACTTTTTGTGATGGCTAACTCATTGGCATTTTATGTCGACGTCTAGGCTAGAAATGTGTACGAATTAGAAAGTTGGGTGGACTTAACACTTAATAGGGAATGAATGGTGCAGTAAATATTTACTTGGGCCTTAACGGACTTAAGGTGGTTGCCTAGGGGTGAGCATTTGGCCCGTAATCTGCGGATTCAACCGAACCAACCGCATTTTTGCGAGGGAAAATTATGCTAAGGCCCGTCCCATGGATAACCCATAATTAAAAGAAGTTTAAATCTAGGCCCCGAGTTATTAAAAGACATTCATGCCCTTTTATATATTGTCAAGCCCCAAATTAAATAAAATTTAAATTTAAGCCCAAAATTATTAAATCTAGGCCCAAAATTATTAAAGTATGGTGTGAATGTGTAAACAGAAGTTACACATGCATATGCCATGTGTATCCAGAAGTTACACATCGTTATGACATGTGTAATGCAAAGTTACATATAAAAAAAGACATAAAAAAGAACGCATAAAAAAGTACATGTATTACTTTAATATTCATTTACAATAATTTCTTAGCATGTGTAACTAGAAGTTACACATGCTCCTGTCTAGTGTAATTGAGAGTTACATATGCATCTTTCTAGTGTAATTGAGAATTACACATGCGTCTGACTTGTGTGTTCAGCGTCAACTCCAGTTCCAGCGAGACCATTATCACATTTAAGCAATTAGTTGTTATGAAGTTATCTGAAACCTGAAATATAACAACAAGCAATCAGTATTTATAAGATTAAAATGGAAATTAAACAGATGTGAATTTTCCAAATCATTCTTTAATATTTCAAACAAGTATCAACATCTTACAGTAGCCTGACTTTCATTCTTTAATTTCTACATCCTAGGTCTCCATCTATTGAAATTTTTGAAACAACTTCAGTCAAACAACATCACTGATATATTAAAGGACTGACAAGTCAAATGATAAGCAACAGATCATTACAAGCTTATTCTAGTCAGGTACACTAACCTAATCAAGACCGCAGGGGAAGAAACTGCAGCAATACAACAACAATAACACCTCTCAGACCAAAGCTTTTAAGCTAGTGTCATATCAGTGCGTGCAAACCATGTCGAGACCTGCATAGACATCAATTGATCCATAAAAGGTTACAATTATTCAGAAATTAATTCCATAGAAATATTGAGATATCATAGTTTAAACACTCCTAAAACAAAGCATCTATAATCAGCTGGTACACATACAAAAATGCATGTGTAACTGGAAATTACACAAGCATATGGCATGTGTAATCGAAAATTACACATGCATCTGACTTGTGTAACTTGGACTTACACATGCATCTTACTTGTGTAACTTGGACTTACACATACATATGACTTCTATACTCAGCTATTAAGATGTCTACTTTTGTAACTCTAGCAAAAAATATTCAATAACCTAGAAATTAATAACTACAAATATTCATGTGAAATAACTTCAAGTAGTAAAAGTGAGACAGGACATATAGTTTACCTCCTTGTGAAATGTTACTTGGTCTCATTTCTCTATAACTTGATGTGTAACAACAAAGGATTTTACCACAAGACCAAAAAATTGGCAGTATTTCAAGAAATCAAGATAATAACCATGCATATAACTAGTGAACTAAGAGTTACACATGCATGTGTAACTTGGTTGGGAATCTTTCTAGTGTAATTGGTAGTTACACATGCATTTCCCTACTGTAAGTAAGAGTTACACATGTATTTTCCCAATGTAACTAAGAGTTACAGATGCACACAAAATGTTGAGAATTTAGAAGACAATCAGAGAACACCTGATTCAACAGGGTATAGATACGAACCTTGTGCTAGCATATCAATATCGCAAAAAGAACACCTGATTCAGCAACATATTGTCATATAGTTCATGCATCTTTCCTTGTAGGCTAAGCAAGAGGAAGCCAAGTAGCCGAAAACCCTGCAATCTTATGATGATCTCCGTACCTTCAAGTATGTAACCAAAGTTACGATCAACGAGAAAACCCAGCAATAGTATCAAATTTCATTAAAAAAAAGTAGACAAATAGATCTCTAAATTCCCATTTTAGCAATGACACTGAGCTGGAGTATATTGGCTTTCCAGAATTACTCGAAACATAATAGTGCTTCTTCAGTTTCCTCCAAGACATTAAGCCATCATCCTGCACTTCGAAAATAAACCACATGATATCATTTTTGCTCGTCTAATGCCTGATATGTAATACTTATATATTCTCATTTCATGTCATACAAGTTTCGTTAAACCTACATAACAAACTTCTAAAAGAATGTACTTGCACGAAGCTATGGGACTGAACAAAGGATAAAACCATCTTGCAAGTGGAAGAATCATAAACTCCATCTTGCAAGTTTTCTTGGGTAATATATGTGGTTTTACCAGCATGTGTAACTAGCGGTTACACATCCAATTAGTATGTGTAACTAGAAGTTACACATCCATATAGCTTGTGTAACTACTAGTTACACATTCATATAACTACTGAAATACATTTAGCAAGAAAGTGAAATTATTAGTTCCAACTTTCATATTATCTGGATGAGGCTCAACAATCCTTAGAATAAACTTAATACGAAACCTTTCATAGTTCCTGAAGTATAAAAATCACACACAACCCAATCTCAGCAAGACCACAGACAAGACAAAACATCTAAGCATTACAACACTATGGAAACAACCCATATAATCTGGAAACACTCAAAGCTACTACCTATCCAACCAACATAAACTCAAACAAGAAAGTTTTTGCTGCTACATCTATTACAACAATATGAAAACACACAAACTATAAGACTACTCTTGTGTTTCTAGAACAACCAAGATACTAAACAAATGTACTTGTTAATACCGAGCTTCAGACACTATATAACTCCATTAAACATCACGACTAATATATATCAGCTAGGCAGAGCAAAGAGCAAAAGACTTGTAATTACATTACATGAAAGCCAAGGACTATGAAGAAAATAAATGATCAGTAGCAGCATCAATATCTAATAATGCTTACAGAGTACACACAATAGCTTGTGTAAACGGCAGTTACACATGCATATAGCTTGTGTAACCTGAAGTTACACATCCATATGGCATGTGTAGTAAGAAGTTACACATCCATAAGGCTTGTGTAATCTGCAGTTACACATCCATATGGCTTGTGTACTCAGAGCATATATGTTATCTTCATTAGCGCTGCAAAAAGGGCCATCGAATAGAGCTACTTGCGATTCTTAAACAGTAAAATTTACTTAATAAATAAGATCAACTAGCACTTAATCAACTGAAAATGCAACATACGAATTTGAAAGGTGTATAATTGGCAGCTGCTAGTGTAACTTCTTTTAACAATCTACGCAACCAATAAAGAAAGTTCTTAGGAATACCACAATATTTTCAAATTACTCTTTAGCCTTATCGACTCCTGCAACATCAGCAAATTTGATGCTTCACTGTGTTCATCAACTTTCGCTCCACCAAAAACCCCTATTTTCAATAGTAAAAACTAATCATACACATGGGATGCTAACATAGTAACTTTATCAGAACAAGTTCACCCTAATCACAAAACAAAAAATAAACATTTAAGAAAGAGGAAAACCTTGTGCTACATTACTACAAAGTTACTGATTCTACAAATAGATTCAACACTCTAAGCAATTAAATAACCGAAATCATTCTAATTACCCGTGAGCACTAGCCCCAAAGTAGAAACTTAAAATAGTTAATCCTCTTTCTTCTCATCATCTATTTCAATTCATCAATTCTGAAAAACACCACCATTGACTTAAAAATCCTCCTCCAAATCTGCTCCAATACCACCACTTCTACCACCACAGTCTCCTCATCCTCCTCCAGAACCTGCATCTCCACCACCAACACCACCATAGATTCTTTAATCAAACTCAACATGTGTAGGCAAGATAAGAAAAATAAAAACACAACAAGAGTCAACAACTAGCTCCATTAGAATTACGAGAGATCAGCTGATGAATTCAACCAGTATTATCAACAGAAACAACAACAATTAAACATACCTAGATTCAAAACCTGTTGAATCAAGAAAAATCATGTTGTTTTGCTCCGATATGAATAAAGTCAACGAAAAAAAAAAAATCAGAACTGTAGTAGCAGGAAATCCCACACTACACCCCTTACTCAATTTTGCTTAATTAATCCATTGAAAGATGTAAGATCAAGAATATTTATTGATTGAGTCCATGAAATGTTTACACAGGATAATAGAATTACACTTAGAAATTAAAACACTCTTAAACTTTCTCTCTCCTATTGACTTGCCTAACAATTCCAAAAAGATCTCTCCTCTTTACAGACCCATTTAGCCCTTTATATAGGGTAATACATAGTGGATGACAGCTAAGCTACCCTTTATTTTCGGGAATGTCTCGCGAAGTGTCGCAGATGCACAAACATTCACTCTCGCGACACTTCTTAACCCTCGCCAGGTCTCACGTCTTCTTTATGTTTTGCCTGTCGTTATTCATTACGTCGTTTATTTTAGCTCCCTGCGACTCCTTCGCGATGCTGTCGTTTATTAATCCCGCGAACCTTGTTTGTTGCGATATTACGATCCTACATCTTGCCTCTTTTTCCTTGAATATTGCTTGACAAGCGATCTTTAAGGAAAAATCTATTGTGGTAGCGATCTTTGATTTTTGTTGATGAAGGAACGAGCAAAAGAATACTTTCCTTGAAAAGTACGTACTTGCCTCTATTCTTTTGCAAAGTTCAAGCTTCTTTGAGATATATACGAAGTATCGTCTCCCTATCTCTCCTCATATTTCTCCCGCGAAGGGAAGAGTATCATGAGATTTTTACAATATTATTGCCGCGATCGCTTATCTTTATCTCTTTTCGCTTTTGTACTTTTACACGGATTTTGATTATTAATATATGTCTTTTCTTGACACGTCTCTTTCAACCGCTTATCCTTGACCATTCATGTCTCTTCGCATTAAATGACCTCGTTTTTCTCGAGGATCTTTTTCCCTATATATAGTTTTCTTTTCCCTCCTTTTCATTCTTTAGTTTCTCTCTGCAACTTTTCTTTGACTCTCTCCTTCCGCAATTTGCGCTCCTGCTACTGCAAATCTTTTCTTCGTCCTTTCTAGCGCTGATCCTAACCTTTAACATCCCATCCATTCCCATACTGATAATGGCTTCCATTAGTCGTGCATACAAAGCTTCTTTTGATGAAGTTCAACAGAAGTTGCTCGAGAAGGGTTTCACTCTATCAACCATTCCCGATCAAGAATCTTCATCTATTCTTTCTGCAAAGTTATTTTCTGATCATCAATGTGATGATCAAAAGATTATAGTCTCGCTAGGTCAGCTTCTCGCGGGACTTCCCATTCCCTTGTACAATCCTGAGATGCCTTTATTTTATGAAATCTTGGCCCATGAAAAGTTCTCTCGGGCTGTTTATCAATTGAGTGGCGATTGCATTCGCCTAATGCTTGAGTTCGCGAATCGTGGTGCTGGCAAAGGATCTTTATACCCTACTTCTGTTAGACACCCCGATTTCGCAGACTTGGAAATAGTGCCGAGAAGTACACTCGTAGAGAGCTTTTTTGAAAATTATTCAAAGATAAAGATGAGGAATGCGAAATCTCACTTGGGCATTCGCTCGAAAAAGAAGGATAATGTCCCCGAGGATAAATTGCTCATGCGGATATTGATTGGCACCGGCAATAATACTACTCCTCGCCACTCCAAAGATGAGAAGTGGTGGGTTGTACCCTTGATTTTAAATGGCCCTTATATCGCGGGCTCAAGACGTTCTACCCTGCGAATCTCGCAGGGTATCATCCTTGGGAATTCAAATGGCCTGATAGGGCAAAAGAGGTATGTTTTCTACTTCAAATCTTGCTTTCGCAATTTTCTTTTTATATTTGCTGAGTTTGTGAAATTTTTCAGATCTCCAAATTGAGAAGAAGATACAAGGACAATCCGTTGGAGAGTACCCTGACGATACTTCGATCGCTTACGGATGAAGTAAGAAACATTTCCTTTGTTATTTGAAACAATATTGTTGCCTCTGTTTCTTATCTTTAACCGTATGCGAAGGTTGAGTCAAGAAGTCTGAGCCGCCAAGACTAAAAGTAAGGGTAAAACCGTCGTTCACAAAGATAAATCTTCTGCTCCATTGGCTAAGAAGCGAAAGATTCAATCTTCTTCTCTCCTTAGCTCAAGCTCTAAATCTTCTGACGAGGATAACCATGACTCGAATCCTTCCTCGCTAAGAAGATTCCGTCGACCGCTTCTTCTATGGATCGGTTATCCAAGATCTTCTCGCACTCTTTCCAAGGAATGGGAGATGCTCCCTAGCTTCCCTTTGGGGGCTCTCGCAAACGTGTGTAATGCTACTTTATTAGAGGGCAATAATTCTTTCAATGGAGCCTCTAGAATTGTGTCTCCCTGACTTCTTGAATGCACTTGGATCTTTGGTACGTATGCGGTCATATTTCCCGTTAATTTTAAATATTTAAATATATATATATATTAATGATTTTTCTATCTTCTTTCATAGGTTGGAAGAACTTCTTTGTAGTTGCCTCGGATCTCGAGAGAAGACGCAACAATCTTGAAAAGAAGAATTAGCAATTGAACAAGAAGATTCGAGAATTAGAAATTGAAGTCACGTCATCTCGCGATAAAGACGAGAGAATTCAAAAGTTAAATACCGAACTTGACTCCCAAAGGGATAGGGTGTCCACTCTTGAACGCTAATCAACAACTTTATGGTATAAAATTTTACTTCCTTTTATCATTTCTATTTTATCGGTTGCATATTGCTGCCTAACTTATTACCTTTAACGCAGATGTATATAATCTCTCCGATGAGGCTATTCTTCTCCATACATTTCTGAACCTATGGATAATGATCTTCTTCTCGCTCACCTCAATCAATCTCTAAGTAGTTCCTCCAATAAAACTAACCTCCTTTCATTAAAGGATCTTCAATCCAAATATCATCTCTTGGAGATCGAACACAGATCTAGTTTAAATTTAACTAATCGCTTTAAACGAATGTACCTTGATTCCGAGAAGAAAATCAAGACTTTAAGGAAGAAAATTAGTGATCTCATAGATGAGAACGACCGCATTACTAACAGAGGTGCACAGGCATTAGCAGAATTCCACAAATCTCTTCTTGGTGTGCAAGTTGAACGAGATGAACTCCTTCATCAGAATACCATGCTTAAGCAGCGAGAAGAGCAAGTTCGTTCTCTTCTCGTTATTAATAGTGATGATGAATTCGCTTGGGCTGCGAAGGTTTTAGATAATGCCAGGAATAACCTAGGTGTTGATGTTAGTCTTCATGCTGAGCATACTTCCTTGATTAAAGATATGATATCTGATAGAGAAGGTTATTTATTATACCTTACTGCTTCTTACTTCTGTAGTATTGCTTGTAAATTATTAACTTGTTATTTCTTATTTGCAGAATCTGAGAAGAGGCTTCAAGTTAGAATTAGAGAGCTTGAATCTGAAAAAGAACAACTCGCCAGGAATTTTCCAAATGAGAATTGAAGAACTCAAACCGAAAAGAACATTTTCGCAAAGAGTCTCTCCCTTCGCGAGAATAAATATTCCAAGTTGAAGAAACAATTTCTAACGACAAGTGGAGAACTTTAATAATGATGTCGTTCGTTTTCGCAATGGAGCCATGGAGTATGTTTGTAAGGACCACAATATCCCTCTCGCATTCATATCCCCTGCTCCTTGAAAAGGTTCCCGAGAATCTGCTGTCTCAGACGTTTGATAGCGAGGGCGGCGAAGAAGAAAATTCTCGCGATGAGAATAACAGATCAAGAATCGATGAAGAAGAAGAATCACCAAAGAGATAACTCTTTTTGTTTTCTTTCTCACTTGTAATATCTCGTACATTTCTCGTATCCTTATTATAGTATATTTCTTGGATTTTTCCCTCCGAATTCAATCTTCACTCCCCTTTTTGGTAGTTCTTCCTTGTAATATAATTGGCTAACATTATTGATGTATAACTCTTTCATCGAAGATGAATAACAATATTCCATCTTTTCCATTCCCATACTTGACTCGTTATTTATCTTCGATGGAAGATTTTAGTTGTCATCATGTATGTGGTTGAATAATAATTTTATTGTTATTGAAATGTATTGTTGCGACGAGGTCGCAGGTATCTTCATAAATCAAGAATTCTACTTGCCTTGCCTTATCTTCATAAATGTATTTTACCTCTTCTCATTGCGACAAGGTCGCAAGCCGCCCTTACATTTTCAAGTAAGGGCCCATTGACCCTGCCTTATCATTTTTGTGTGGTCTTCCGAGTTAGACCTCCCTAATTAGAGGTCTTCCCCTGCCACCTTTTATTGCGACAAAATCGCAGGACGTCTTTACACTTGCATGTAAAGACCCATTGATCTTGCCTTATCATTTTCCAAGTATTTTTGCCTCTAGCAGATGTTTTAGTTGCGACAATATGACATGCCTATATATCCTTGCGAACACATAGCCCCATGACATTGCCGTCGTGCGTGCGAAAAATCGCAGGACGTCCGTACACTTTCGTGTAAAGACCCATTGATCTCGCCTTACCCTCGCGTTAGTATTATTGCCTCTGCAGGATCATTGCACAAATATGACGAGCCTAAATTCTCTTGCGAAAACATAGCCTTATGACATTTGCGTCTGTTTTGACACTCCCTAATGGAGAGCGTCGCCTTATCATCTCCCGGTTGCCCCTTGAGGAGGCGAAACATCGGCCATACAAGACTAGCTCCTCCCATCCGGTCTTAACAACAACTGTTGTTTTCGCAGATCTCTTATCCCTTATACCTATATGGTTTATGGTTACGAGACTGCACCCTAAGTGGAGTTTTCTTCGGGCGAGTGCAACATATGCCAAGACTTGCCAAGAATGGCCAGGGTAGGTTCATCCATCCCGGACACTCTGGCTCAACCGTGTACCTCGGCGCCTTGAGCATACACTGACTCCTAGGAAGAGACCCTCGGTCGCCCAACCAGGGTATAACCTTATATAGTTGGGAATCCAAGGTATCTCTCCGGATAGGCTTTCATGGGCCCCAAATTTTCATGACTCGGGCTTCGGGAGCGGTGTAACCTTCCCCCGAGCCATGTTGAGAGATACCCCCTTATATGACGCACTTTAGGTCTTACATTTGCCTCTTACGAAATGTTATTCGCGAACTAGGGTGTACGCCATAAAGGTTCGTCCCATTCTTTTACTCATTCATATTTGTTAAATCATTCAATCATTCATGTTTCATTATTTGCTGATACTTGTTTACGAAGTATTCGCACAATTCTGTATTTTCATTTTTCTTTCTTAACTGAATTCCCATATACTCTTGGCTGCGAGATTCTCGCACATCATTACTTCAATTTCTACTTTTTCTCCTGTTTTTTGTTGATTATTCACTTCTTATGCCTTTTGTTCCTCATATCCTTTGCTTCTTTATTACCATAATATTCGCCTGTCTCTAGGCATTCACCCCGCGAGGTATGTTCAGTCCTTACTTCTATAGCATCCACCATCAATTTTTCTTTTCTCTGCTCATCTCTCACATGTTGCTTCCAACCTTTTCTTTTGGTATTTCTTTCTTCGCAGCTTTCTACATCGACTTCATGACATTGTTGCGACTCTTCCAATCTCCCCAGTATGATACCAATGCCATTTGGATGTGGAAATTTTATACATTGATGATATGTTGATGCGACTCCCAAGATTTCATGAAGCCATGGCCTCCCCAATCAGCGCATTATATGGAGATTCCACGTCAACCACACAGAATAAAATATCAGTTGATAATCCTTGTAGAGGTATTCTCATGTGAACCTCTCCCTTTGGTTTGTTTGCGGTGCCATTAAAGCCATATATCTTGTATGTCGAGGGATCAAATCCTCATCTTTCCTCCCATCGTCTTGTAAGTATGGTAAAAGAGAATATTCACCGAACTTCCTATGTCGATTAGGATTCGGTTGATCGCCCAACAAGCTTCGCTTCATCATCTTCTCCATCAACTGGTTTGGGTTAATCTCTAATTTCACAACCAACGGGCTATCATGTGTTTTCTATTCCTTTTGGCACTTCATCCACAGAGAAAGAAATAGTCTTGTACCGCCACTTTTCTAATCAAGGTCGTTCTCGCCAGGCTCATTATTTCTTTATCATTAGCATCTCTCGCAAAGACTCTACCGAGCACGTTGTCATGAAAATCTTCGATTGTGCGATAGAGTGGACGATAGAGTTGCAATTCAAATTTTTAGCTTTTGCCCCGACTTCTATCACAAATGTTTCCTTTCCTTTCGCACGATTACCGTTGCATCTCTGGTGGTGGTGGTAATGTCTGGCCTGTTTCTTCTCCCTTTAGAAAGTGATTTAACTTCCCTTGATCAATCATCCTGAGAATAATTCTCTTTATGTTTCTACAATCGTTTGTTTGATGCCCATGGAAGCGATGGTAAGAACAAAACTCATGACTTCTATCGCCTGGCGGTGGTTCCATTCCCACGTTCCAAGGTCTTTGGTACATTTTCCATCACAAGTATAGCTTCCCAGATCTTTTCCACACTAGCATTCAGTGGAGGCATCTTAATCTCTTCCCATACTATTCTGCGACTTCTCTGCCTCCACGGTTATTTTGCCTTCGTCCACCGTATGTTTCTTGCACATGATCTAGCCTCTCGAATCTTATTATTGCTGTTATTACGGTTGTAATAGTTCCTTTCTCGTTCAAATTCCTCTTGATCGTGGCTTCCCATGGCTACTATCTTCTGCTGTCCCTCATCAGCTTTCCTTGCTTGTTGTCCTTGCGAAGTGCTCGCCACTGTATTTATGAATTGAGGCAACAAGCTTGCGTTCGCAGCATTCGAGCTTGTGTTCGCGACTGGATAAGAATTCATTTCATTCTGTCTCTCTTCTAGGGCAATATATTCTTCCTGTAACTCTCGCAGTTCTGCCATCGTGATTGTATTTTTGATTCTAAAAATTTGAATGTATAACAAGTTAGTCGCGAAGAGAGCGTTCACAAATGAGAGAATAAGATATCTTTCCTCAACTCGTCCTGCCATTTCGCTACACATGGTCCTCCATCTTATTGTCAACTGCCTCAAGCTCTCGCCAACCCTTTGTTTCAACCCGAATACATCTTCAATACCTGGTCGCGAAGAGTTGTTACTTATGTATGCTCCCAGGAATGTGGCTTGTAAATGGTTAAATGATGTGATTGTGTTCCTTGGCAGACCTTCAAACCATTTTAGTGCTTCTCCTATTAGGCTTGATGCGAAATATTTGCACAGTATGGCATCATGATTCTCCCACTGCAACATACATCTCATATAAGCCTTGATATGTTGTACCGCACAGGTTGTTCCATCAAAGATATTGGTTAACGCAGGTAGATTGCACTTAGGAGGTATTCCTCCCATCTGTACTTCTAGCGTGAAGGGATTCTTCGCAGCTTCTGCGATGGCTTCGTCTAATTGTCTCCTTCCTCCTTCCCTTCTACTATTCAGTAATCCTCTCATTTCAGCCAATTCTCTTAAGATTTGTTCATTTGCCTCAGAGTTTGATTCTACTGGTCTTTTCAACTCTGCTTCTCTCCTTCTTCGCTCGTGCCTATCTTGACCTTCCTGCTCGTTATTTTCTCCTCTTCTTTCTCTGCGACGCTCTTCTTCGTTTCTTTCGTCAATTCGCACGCCATTATATCGGTTGTTCTCTCCTCTTGGCTGTCTCTCAGCTCTCATCTGCACCCTCTCATATTCTTCATTAATATTTCTATTGGTACGATTTTGTTCCCTTCTTCTTTCGCGGTTGTCATGGTTATTCTGCCGGATTGCCTCTTCCATCTCTTGATTTTCCATTTCTGTTCTTATCCTTTCTCTCTCGCGAGCTAGCCGCGCTTGTTCAATGTAGTGTCTCTCAATGTCATCCTCGATCTCTCGGTTTCTTCTCAATTCTTCTCTCCCATGAAAGATTATTCTCCCTTCAGCAGCTGGGTCATTCGGTTCTTGGAGTTGCATGTTTCCTTGATTTTCCCTATTCCGCTCATTTTGAAGATTTTCGGGTTGAGGAATATAACGATCTTCTATTTCCCCTCTTCTCTCGCCATGCTCTATACTCGGATTTTGTGTTTCTTCCTAGGTACTTTCTGTTGGTAAAACTCTCCTTTTTTCTTCCCTATTCGATCTTGAACTTGATCTCACGCTACTTCTAGATCTCCTATTTTGCAACCTCATATTTTCCATCCTCAATTCATGATTCTGTCTTGTCAAATTTGCTCGTTCCTCTGCCTCTAGCCGTCTCTCTTCGTGTATTGTTTGTCTCAATCTTTCTAATGCTGCAATTTCTTCGTTTCCTGGATTCATTTCTCCATTCATTCCTTGCTCTCCTTGTCCATTGTTCACCAGCTGCTGCTCCTCTTCCCTCTCGTCTTCAGAATCAGACCTCCAAGTATGTACACTTACTCTATCATAATCCACAGTCGCGTTTGCTACTGGGGAGATCGGTGGTTGGTTTTGATCTTCTCCATCGTTTCTCATATTCATCCTTGACGATTCTCCCGTTTCATTCCTCCTTTCTCCAAGAAGTCTCCCACTTCTTCTTACAATCGTTGGTTGCCCTTGTACATTTCTTCTTCTAGCCATTTTTCTTTTCCAATGAATTCTTGAGTATCTTCTCCAAATCTTTTCTCTGTCAATCCAAATTCCTTCCAATTTCTAAGTCAATCTCTGCTCAATCCCTGTTTCTAGCGCATATGTAGTAGCAGAAATCCCACACTACACCCTTACTCAATTTTGCTTAATTAATCCATTGAAAGATGTAAGATCAAGAATATTTATTGATTGAGTCCATGAAATGTTTACACAAGATAATAGAATTACACTTAGAAATTAAAACACTCTTAAACTTTCTCTCTCCTATTGACTTGCCTAACAATTCCAAAAAGATCTCTCCTCTTACAGACTCATTTAGCCCTTTATATAGGGTAATACATAGTGGATGACAGCTAAGCTACCCTTTATTTTCGGGAATGTCTCGCGAAGTGTCGCAGATGCACAAACATTCACTCTCGCGACACTTCTTAACCTCGCCAGGTCTCACGTCTTCTTTATGTTTTGCCTGTCGTTATTCATTGCGTCGTTTATTTTAGCTCCCTGCGACTCCTTCGCGATGCTGTCGTTTATTAATCCCGCGAACCTTGTTTGTTGCGATATTACGATCCTACAAGAACCTAATCAAACTAAGAAAATAAAACTACTAAATGAGGAAAACCTATTGAATCAAATCGAAAACCTTACCTGAAGTTGCTTTGAAACAACAAATTAGAGTCAATTGATTGATTCGAACTTATAGATTGATGATCAGTTGTTAAACATATTTGAATAAAATCGATTGAAAACTAGAATAATTCAATCAATACATGAGCTATCTTCGAATCAACCGAGAAATACGAGAGATTCAAACTTGTAACCGATAAAGAAAAAATAAAACCCTAGAAAATTGTTGCAGTTCTGATTTGAGATTTAATCTGAAAACTAGAAATGAATAATTGATTTTGTTCTTCAGTTTGTAATAGGTAAACACCATAAGCAGAGATCGACAGAGCTAAAATCGCTTTCTTGCTCTCTGTAATGATTTTCTTCGGTTTGATCTGAAAACCCTAATATTCTTCAGAGAAGTTCTTCAGAGCATAGACGAGAGACAAAAGAGAGAGAAAGTGAAAGTGAAAATGAAATCTTATTGTTAGTTTCATTGCATATAAATACTAAAGGGTAGTCTTGGTATTATTAAAATTCATAATAATTATTTATGGGACAGATCTGAAGAAAATTTGATTTTTTGGGCCTAGCAATATCATTTTCCTAATGTATGGAGTTGACAATGAATGATCCATTTAGTGGGGCTTCTATGTGTTGAACCCATATAGTAGGGGGGTTCTAGTATTTTTCACTTTTTGAGAATGGATGCCCAAACCTTCCGCTAATGGGTTGGATGCGGATGAGATTTTTGGAATCCAACGAATTACGGATTGGGTCCGGATGCAACCTTGAAAATCCGTTGGACATCCATAACCGTAAGATTAAGGATATTTATATAGTTTTTAGAAAATATATACTCCCTCCGTTGCAAAAAGGCAGTCCGCTTTGACTTTGTCAAGATATTAAGGAGACCATAGGAGTTTACATGCCTACCCTTAATTACTTGCCTAATTTATTTCAATAAAACTGTTAGTAATAAAAACTACCAAAAATTGTTATGGGATTGTAAATAGGAAATACAAAAAGGAACGAAGGATATATTTGTTTCCTTAATTATACAAATTTCATTAATATTTTAGATTAGGTCCCATTAAAAAAGAATTTATGAATATAAAAAACTTAAGGGTATATTAGAGAGTTCATTGGAAAAATATGACTATAAATAGAAGCTGGACACAATTTTGAAACAGACCAAAATGGAATAGAGGACGGTCTTTTTGAAACAGAGGGAGTAGATAATTTAGGAATTCTTAAGGTGTTTGCTTGGAGTGTTATTCATGGCACTTTTATATTTATATACATATATAGAATGTGTAGGTTCTATAAGAAATATAGTCTATGTTGGCTTTATTTTTTCATTATAAATTTTAATTAAAGTAAATCCATTGGGTTATTCGTATCCAATCCGTTCATCCGTTCATCCATTAGATGCAAATCCGTTGGATTGGATGCGGATGCCAAATTTGAAATCCACAATTAATTGGATTGGATGCGGATGAGGTAAAAACCGGTCCATACCGGCCCATGCTCACCCCTAGTTGCCACTACATCTTGGGCTTGGCTGATTTTTAAGTGGACAAGTTTAAAACCATTTTTTGGGGACTACTCAAAAATGGAGGGGGACTACTCTTCAATTTTTTGGGTGGATATTAGAAGTAATAATGAGTCACCCCTTATCTAAATTTGTATTTAATACCAAACTTTCCCTTGGTAATTAAATTAGTTAGTGTAATGATTAATTAGTGAGGTTAGATTAATTAGTTGGGTGTTTTTAAAAGAATAATTTTTGAGAAGAAGGGGTTTTTTTCTTTTTTCTTTTTAAGATGGTTGATTTCGAAATGAGGGTTTGGAGTACTTGGGTATACTTCAAATTTAGTTAATGTTGCTTGAATTGGCAAAAACTTTCGAAAAAATGAAAAATTTATGAACTGATTTCGACCATGGAAATAAAGTTTGGCTACGACATCTGAAGAACACGTAGTCGAACTCATCTGCAAGTGTAGTTCGGCTAATAATTCTGAAGACACAGGTAGCCGAACTCAGCTTTAATGGAGTTTTTGCTTTCAGAGAAAAGTTCGGCTAGGAAAAAAAAAGGTTGCGACGTAACCGAACTAAAAGTTCGGGTGGGAAAAATAAAATTCGACGTAACCGAACTCAATATATAGGTTTTCAGAGAAAAGTTCGGTTAGGAGAAAAATATTGCGACGTAACCGAACTAAAAGTTCGGCTAGGAAAAAAGGAAAAAAAAAGTTGCGACGTAACCAAACTAAAAGTTCGGCTGGGAAAAAAAATGCGAGGTAACCGAACTTTTCTCTGAAAGAAAAAACTCCATTAAAGCTGAGTTCGGCTAGTTCGACAAACTGTTTCACATAATTCCTAGCCGAACTTCTCTCTGCAACTTCCATTTTCAACTCATTTTTAGGGCTGCACAAGAACCGGTCAAGAAGACCTATACCGGACTGGAACCGGAAAACCCGGACCGGAACCGTACCGGAACCGGTGTAGCCGGTACAGGGACCGGGATAGAGAATGAGAACCGGGATAGGAACAGGTACAGGGAACGGTTCTTGGCTTGGGACCGGCTTGTACCGGACCATAAGTACCGGTTAATATGAGTCGTTCAGATCTTGAGCTATTTTTAATCTAAGTCGTCCATCCTAGGTTTAGACTAAAGAATATCGTGAGAAGTTCACTCATCAGTCGTCATTTTTCTTCTTGTTTTTTTCTCCAGAGAGCAGCGGCAGCCTATACTCTCTTCTTTGTTCTCTTCGTGAGAAGTTCGATCACTTCTTCTTCTTCTTCACCATCTTGTCATGTAATTATTCTTATCCTTCTTGTTCGATTTAGGGTTTGATTGTAGATTAATTTAGGGTTTTCATGGTTAGGGTTTGAATAATCTTAACAAGAAGTTAAGATTATCTAATGGGTTCTATACTTAGATTGATTGTAGATTGATTTAGGGTTTTCATTGATTTCTGCTATAACGTTTAGTCCAGAAATGGATATATGTTCTTTGATTTATGTGTTTATTTTAAAATGGGTTTTGGGTTTTGATAAATTTTGATGTTTTGCTAATCTTAGTTTCGTGTTTGTTTAACAACAATATCTTGATAGAAATCAACCACTGGGTGGGTTTTGGAAGCAGAAGCTCATTCTGGTCTTCTAAATAGTACTCAATAAAGGTATATCTTACGTTATGAAATCGGTTTCTTACTATTTTAGAATCCTATTTAGGGCTTAATTAACAGTGGGGGTATGTTTATTTGACGAAATTATTATGGGTTTATGATTTTAGGAGTAGGCAATTTGGTTTGATGACTTTATGCCTATGGTGATGATATAGTGTGGAATTATTGCTTGGGTTTGTTTGTATAATGGAGAGTTACTTATCTGAACCATTGATTTATTATGTAGAGTTATCTGCATTCGCAATTGCTTATCTTGTTTGTATTTGAATAGTGATAATGCGAATGTTAGTTCTGTTTTATCTTTGTTTGTTAAGCCATTGTTTGAAGCAATGGGTGAACAGAGTTACTTATCTGAACCATTGATTGATTATGTAGAGTTATCTTCATTCACAATTGCTTATCTTGTTTGTATTTGAATGGTGATAATGCGAATGTTGGGTCTGTTTTATCTTTGTTTGTCAGATGACCACATCAAATTCAACTCCAACTACAAATGCTTATTGCTCATACTTACAGTTATGATAGGTTAAGAAGGCGTCTTGTTGAGTGGATAATTACGGATTAAATGCCTTTTAAAAAAGTAGAAGGGTCAGGTTTTGTGGCAATGATGCAAGAGGCACAACCTAGGTTCAAGATTCCATGACGTATGACAATTTATAGTTAAATATGTATGTAGCAGAGAAGAATAACCTAAAAACTTACTTATTGACATCTAAGCAGAGGGTATCTTTGACAACTGACACATGGACATCACCAAATAATTTTAATTATATTTGTGTAACCGCTCACTACATTGTCCAGAACTGGAAACTCCAGAAAAGAATACTTATGTTTTGTCAAGTTGAAGGTCACACAGGTAATGCAATCGGTGAGAAGCTGGTGGATTGTTTGAAAGATTGGGGTCTAAAAGATATATTTGGTGTCACTCTAGACAATGTCAGCACCAACACGAAAGAGCTATAGATCATCTCGAAGCAAGTTGTTACTAAATGGATGACAGATCACCAATCGTAGCTAAATATTTACATGTAAGATTCTCATTTCACATCATTAATACATGTTCATTAATAATCATAGATGATTTGTTTTTGACCTTGCTTTAGTGTAATGTGTGTTGACTGTTGAGTATGTAAAATAATCATTAATAATCATAGATGATTTGTTTTTGACCTTGCTTTAGTTCTGAATTTGTGTGTGAATTTGTCACAGGCATCTTATGACTAATTTTTCTTGATTATTTGTTATCAGGTGAGGTGTTCAGCCCATGTTCTTGCTCTTGTCATAAAAGATGCAAGATTTACCTCTTTAATGAATCGATTAAAAGGATAAGGTCATTGTAAAATATGTTCTTGGTTCTCCTTCTAGGTATGAAAAGTTTAAACAATGTGCTTCCCTAGCAAAGGTAGATTACAAGAAAGCACTGACTTTAGATGTATCCACCCGATGGAATAGCACTTACTTGCTGTTAGAAGATGCTCAAAGATATGAAAAGTTTTTGCAATGTCAATACAGTTGATAAGGACTTTCAAGAGAGGTTTATTTTTGAGCAAAGCAAGGAATCTTTTTACCAAGTGATGCTGATATTGAGGAAGCTATAGCTAGTGATGATATCGTGGAAGAAGTGGTTGAGGATATGGAAGAAGATGAAGAGGTTGAGGATATGGAAGAAGAGGTTGAAGAGGTAGATACAGCAGGCAAGAACAAGGCAAATAAGAAGAATAAAAAGAAAGTACTGACTCATGCTCCTTATATACGTAAGATTGGAAATATGCTAGAGGTCTTATGAAGTGTTTAAAGGTATTCTTCGATGGAACTGTGAATTTTTCTGCTTCTACACAAGTTACTACTCATTCTTTCTTATGGGAATTGGTATTCATCCATGAACAATTAATTGAATTTAGAGAAAATATAGCGTCAGATCCATTTATTGCACGTATATCTCGTCTTATGTTTGCCAAGTACAATAAGTATTGGGGTGTGTATGAGAAAATGAATTATGTTATGTTTTTTGCTCAACTGTTGGATCCAAGAGAGAAACTAAAGGGGCTAGAATTTACTCTTAACTGTTTGTTTGAGAACAATTCGTGGGAGGTTCAAAGAATCATGAGAAGGGTGAAATTAGAATTTCAGGAACTCTTTGATGATTATAGGTCAGTGTATTCAACTCATGAGGAAGGGTCATCTGGTGCTGCTCCGGTAGTTGCCGCCTTCAGTTAGCACGCAATCTCAAGGCTTGAAATCTAGAATTCAATCAAGGAAGAGACAACATTGGGACAACCCAAGTTGTGTTGAAGAAGCAAGAACAACGGAGTTAGATAGGTACTTGACAGATGTGATGGATGGCAAAATGCGTGAAGTAGATCAAGATGATGACTTTGACATATTGGCTTGGTGGCATGCTAATGCAAAAAGGTATAAGGTACTGTCATACATGGCAAGAGATATATTAGCCATGCATGTGTCTTCAGTTGCCTCTGAATCAGCTTTTAGCACCGGGAAGCGCGTGCTTACTCCATGGAAAGCTTCTATGTCTACAACGACAGTTGAGGCATTTCTCTGTACACAAAGCTATTTACAAAAACCCATTGCTCTTGATCTTCTATTTGATTATGTACCGATGATGATGGTGAAGATGCGGCAGGTACTTATTTAGTTTTTTCTTTTCTTTTTTTCTTTTCTTTAATAGTACTTACTTTTCTTGTATTGGTACTTGCTTCTTGTTTATTTATTTTTTTGCTTGTTGCAGTCATAATTGAGAATCTCCTAAAAGCTTGAAGTTTATTCCTTGGCTCCTTGCTAAGAAATGGAAGGTTGGTAACTTTCTTTATCTTGTCATCCTTGTTGAAACATAATTTGGATTCATTTCTATATCAAATTCTCATTGCTACTATGTAATGTATGGAAATGAATGGACTGAAAATATTCAAGCTACACAAATTCAACTGTAGTTATGAAATTCTTATGTATTTGCTTGCTATCTGTTCTGGACTGGTTGTAATACACACAGGTTAAGGTTGTGCTATCCAATCAATGGCCTTATTGGAGACGAAAGTGCAGATTTGTGGCCTAGGATTGCAGTGCAGGCTGTGCAGCCATCCATTTTCGTTTGCAATGATCGCATTTCATTTCTTGTCGACTTGTCGTAGACAGACTTATGATTGTGGAAATGTTGTTTTTACTTTTTAGCAAACTGAACTTATTTTGGATTGTTGTTTTGAAGTTATGTAAATGTTGAACTTAAGTATGTATGCAACCTGAATTTATTTTGGATTGTTGAACATTGAACTTATGGAAATGTTGTATTATATTTTGTAATGTTTTTCGGGTAAAACCCTATCGTCTTGTACCGACTGGTACCGGAAGGCTGTGTACAACACTGTGCATGTACATGTACCGGTCCTCAAAGGAGATACCGGCCAACACCAAGTACAGGGACCGGTTCCATAAAAGAACCGGGCCGTACCGGAGTATGTGCAGCCCTACTCATTTTGATGATTACTACTCATTTTTTCAACCAAGTAATGGCTTTGTGAATTTTTTTTTGAATCGAGACGATGAAGCGGAAAGAAGAGAAGAAAATGAACCCTCTAATAGTAACGGATTTGTGAAAAATTAAAAGTAATGGATTTGTTATAATTTTGATTTGTTAATGATTTAGATTAGGTTATATATATTATATTAGTTTTAATTTTAATTAGGCTAAGGGTAGGTTAGTCATTTCCACACTTTAGGACACCCCTTATAAGTATAGGGTAGACATTCCTATCACAAAGTAGTCCCCCTCCATTTTTGAGTAATCCCCAAAAAACGGTTCCAAGTTTAACTTTACCAGTATAGGCACAATGAGTTCCTATTAATGAACCATGTTTTAGGGCATACATAAAAATTTTGAGGAATACAAATTTATTTTCCTAACTAGGGTGTGTTTATAAGGGGTGGATAATGGGTATGCAATGACATATATACCCTTAAATGGTTTATATTATTAAATTTCCCTTATCCTTAATTTAAAAACCAAAAATCAAAATCAGTTTTAAACTTAAACATCTTCTCTTCTTCTCTACCGGATCCCTTCTCGCGAAACCATAGACAAATAATTTGATCGTCGATCAAAAACAACTACAAAATAACTCGCACAAAGAAACGTGCAGTAGGTAGTCATTCTAAATCTTCTTCTAATCCGCCAATTGAATAAGGTCACCAAGAAGTTGAAGGATCAGACGCAGAAATTCAACGAAATGAAGAACGAACTCCTAAAATGAAAATTAGAATGTATTTTCTATAAACCCTCTCTTATTTTATTGTTTTTGATAGATAGGATATGATTAATTCAGATAAATCTAGAGCTTTTTGTGGTTACAGAACGAAGTTCGATTGACTAGTGAGATGATATGAGTCGAACTGTTCATTGTTCTTCATTCTTAAAGTGCTTATGAACAGTTCGACTGATAATTCATTTCTAAACGATAGCCGAACTTCCTATGTGGTTAATACAGTGTCAGGTTCGGCTAATACCTTCCCAACCTTTCCCTGCCGAAATTAAGAAGTGAAATTTACCTCAGGTGGTTGTAAGGTTCGGCTAACCCGATTAGATCACTTTCAAGCCGAACATATCTTTGTAAACACTTCGAAAATATTGATTTGTAGGATTTAGGTTCGGCTAGCTCGTGCTGATGAGCTATCAACCGAACTTCCCTCTGTAGACTCAAGTTTCGATCTTGTTTTGCTCATAACTTCTTCGTCCTATGTCAGAACGACCTCATTCTTTTTGCATTGTTTTCGTATTTTCATTATCTTTAAGATGAAGATAAAATCTCCTTGATTTTAACGAGTTGAATTTGGACCTTGGTATTCTCCATTAGTAGACTTCACTTTCTTAACACTTTTATAGTCATTTCCAATTCTTTTGGTTGATTAATCCTAAGAAAGGATGCACAATAGAAAACATGTGTAATATAAAGTCGGACCCTAAATGTGTATGGACTTAAGTGTTTTTTGTAAAATCAGAAACATGTTCGGCTAATATGATTTTTTGAATATGAGCCGAACTTGAAAAGATATATGGTTCGGCTGATACGATATTTAGAGTAAAAACCGAACCTCTAACTTCAATTTTTTTCAAAACTCTTAGTAGAAGGTTCGGCTTATAATGAAAATTTTGTATTAGTCGAACATTTAACTAGTAAGTAGGCCGGAAGTTACAAAATATAAGTTCGGCCAATAACTATTCCATTTCGAGTAAGCCGAACTGTTCATCTTCTGTAGTATACCAGTTAGGTTCGGCTGATAATTTCAAGCCGAACCTATCTCTGGTTCGCCGAACTTGATGAATAAAAAATCAATTTTTTGATGATTTCAACCGAAAAAAATGAAATTAGACACATTGGGTTCCTCATCAATGTATTCATCTTCTAGATTTGGCTCATAAAAATCATCATTATGAGTTTGACTTTGAGTTTGAGTTTGAGTTTGGGTAAAATCATTCTCATAATCTAGAAAATAAGCCACCTCCGTATCATTGTTGTACTTGATGTGAAATTTCTTAGATTTTCAAGATGAAGATTCTCCCTCCTCATCCATTTTGATTACTTGAATCAAAAAACAAGTTTCTTCCTCACTTCCTTTCTCCTTCTCTAAAAAGAAAACCTAATTGTTTTCACCCAAATTTATCAACACAAAGTTTATAACTTAATTATACTTAATCACTAATCAAGATTAAGTATAATTAATCATTAGTATTACCACTAATACTAAAAGGGTAGTTCTGCCATTACTAAAATATTTGGTTAAGGGGCTTTTGGATTTACTATCTAATGACCCTATTTCGACATAACTTGATATGCCTAAAATTTTTCATTATGCCCTAAAACAGGGTTCTTATTAATTGTAAAGACATCATGGCTTTTAGACTCAGGTTAGGCTTCTGATCTACACCATTTCGGATACGATCTCGCGGTATACTTTCGTGACCGTGCAAAATTGGGGTGTCAACAACTATTTCAATATATTGTTCACAGAAGAAGCAGTAGACCATTCCTTACATGATGATATTCTATACAACATCCCTTTCTGTATTTATGACCTAGAATATCTAATTATCTCTTTCATTCCTTCGAAAGAGGAAATTATCTTGGTCCTAAAAAACATGAAACCAAACAAATCTCCTGGACCAGATGGATTTCCAGTTAGCTTCTTTTTAAACAAATGGGATACGATTGGACAACAAGTTATTCTCACTGTCTAAGAGTTCTTTGAAACTAGGAAAACAAACCCCGATCTAAACAAAACTCATTTTTTCTTAATCACTATGGTTAAACACCCAAATGATACAAGAAAATTTAGACACCCAAAGGATCCAGGAAATTTAAACCAATTGGTCTCTGCAACACAATATACAAGGTCATCACTAAGATTATAGCAAATAGACTAAAACCTTTACTTGATAAAATTATATCACCGTTCCAATCTGCCTTCCTCTCATCCGATACAATATCATAGTAGCACAGGAAATTATTCATTCTTTTAAGAAAATAAAAGCAAAATATGGAGGCCTAGGAGTTAAAATAGATATGTCAAAAGCTTTTGATAGAGTTAACTGACAGTTTTTTCAAAAATCTCTTAAAACTTTTGGCTTTAATCAGGATGTCTACTCACTAATAGAAAAATGTATTTCTACCTCCTCTATTGTTGTCTTACTTAATGGATCTCCGGGAGAATTCTTCAATCCCACTAGAGGTATAGGTCAAGGAGATCCTCTTTATTATTTGCATGGAAGTATTCTCTAGGTTATTTCTGGCTCAAGAAAGAAAAAACTTCTGCACGGGGTGAAAATAACCCCAAAGAGCTCTCCAATTTATCATCTCTTATTTGCGGATGATTGTCTCCTTTTCATAAAAGTTGATCTCATTGAGTGTAAAAATCTTCTAAACACTATAAACCTCTTTAGTCAGGCATCTGGTCAACCAATCAACTTTGATAAATCATGAGTTTTCTTTAGTAAGAAAGTTCATCCCAAACATCAAAGAATGATGTCCAAACTATTAAAGATAAAACACATCAACCTTAAAGATACTTATCTAGGGCCCCTCTTTTTATAGATAAATAAAAAATTAAAACTTTTGAATTTATACTTAAGAAGATGGAGCATAAATCTCAAGGCTGGAAAAACAAGGTCTTACTTCATACAAGTAAAATGGTCTTAAATAAGTCAGTTCTAGCTAGTATGACATCATATCAGATGGGATGCTTTATTCTGCCTAAAAAAATAACAAATAAGAATAATGCAATCCAAAGAGACTTCTGGTGGGGAATTGAGCCAAATGCAAAAGGATATTACCCTAAAGCATGGCCAAGTATGTGTAAACCAATGGGTAAGGGAGGTTTAGGATTCAGAGATGCACATAAGTTCAACCTAACCCTGATAGCAAAGGTAGCCTAGAGACTATTAAAAGAATCATACTCTCTTTGGGCCAAAGCTTTGAAGCATGGATACTTCAGAAACAAATCTCCCCTTAGGGCAAAACCCGCGGACAGATGTTCATTGGATTGGAGATGCATGTGCACAGGTTTGAACCTAATGGCTCAAAATAGCATTTGGAAAGTGGGAAATGGCACCAATATCAATATTTGGGAGGATCATTGGATACATGGTCTAAACAGTGACCCGATGAATTACAAATCAAGTGATAAATCTAACCTATCTTTAGTAGTAGACTTAATAGATTCGTCTACTAACAAATGGAACACAACTTTGGTATATTCTAGCTTCCCAAACTTTATTGCTGAAAAAATATGTAAAATCAATATCTTCTTAGATAGAGATCATAACCTTAAAAAAGATAATCTGAGATGCAAACTTAATAAATCAGGAACTTTCTCCGTTAAGTCAATGTGTAATAAACTGAATGAGCATAGTATGAATTCTTCTAATCTAGGCCTAGATGATGCTTTCTGGAAATCTCTGTGGAAATTAAGAGTCTCACCTAGAATTAAACTGTTTTTGTGGAAACGTTTACATAATGCGCTATCAACAAATGCAAAACTGAAAGGCATCATTAAAGACATTAACCCAAAATGTTCTTTTTGAAATGATCAAGAAGAAACTATTGAACATCTTCTATTACATTGCCCCTATGTTAAGGAAGTTTTGGGGTTAGGACCAAACCCAGTCCATATTCACTTCAATAACTCTACAAAAATAGTTGATATATATAAAGATTGGTTCCAAAGTCCTAGTACACGGATTTCCTTAGAACTAGTGGCTACAGAAATGTGGTATAGAAGACAAGGTGTAACAAAGCTTTTCAAGGAATTATCCAAACCTCGCAGAGCTTAGCAAAGGAAATACAAAGACACATATAATACCTCGTTTAATTGGGGGCCCCAAAAAAAAATTAGGGGCCTCACACTACAGGAAAAAAAGGGTCATGAAATAGCAATTTGTGGTTAACCCTTATCCCTTTTTTTGAAATGTCAAAACTACCCCTAAATCATTAGTGTTAATTAAGTGACTTAAGCTAATTTAGTTGTTAATTAGTTTAGTTAGATTAAAATCAGATTTAGGGATAAATTTTTGATAAAAGAAAAATTGTGTTTTTGTGTTGTGGAGAAGGGGAAGTTGAGTTTTTTGGGGGAAAATTAGGGTTATTTGAAATAAGTGATTCTAGTGGAGGAAATGATGTTGGAGAAGCTTCAAATAACAACCATGATTGTGTCGATGGTAAGATTGTTTCAACTAATCCTATGGATTGGATGTTTGATGAAGAGATGTTAATAGAGGAAGCCATAAATAATGGTGCAAATGAAGATCCCATTGCTCAAAATGAAGGAACCAACCCTCAAAATGAGAAACTCGAAGCTCAAACAATCAGGTAAACATCTTATACCCTTCGATTTATATGTTTGTTGCTCCAAGTGGTCGAATCATCCACACTATGGAACAACTCAGTGTAAGGGTCGTTATTGTCGAGGATGTAAACCAAAACGACTCTATAGAGTAGTTATTTTACTAAAACCACCAATGACGATGCAAACCTGCAAATTTTCCAGGTTATGAAAAATCGTCGTGGTGGTGTGATAAACAATAACGACTCCGGATAGCTAGGTCACTTAGAGTCGTTAATTTGGTTTGTTTATACCCGAACGACTCTAAAACCAAAACTGCTTGTAAATATAACTCTTAGGGTCGTCATTTGTGTATTTATAAATAATAACGAACCTAACCAACCATTTTAAATATACCTTAGAGTCGTCATGTATGTAGTCATACTCAATGACGACTCTATCACATTTTTTTTTGAATAATTTTTGATTTCATAGAATCATTTCATTGAATTGTAAAAAGCATACATCTTGCATAGCGTTGCATTGAAGGAAATGAAATACAATAGATAATAACGGTGCACTTATACACTTAATCATAGAGCATGTAATTATAGGTAGTGCCTTCCAAGATGAAGTAGCAATCGTCGAACTCAAACTTTTTTCCACGAAGCACCTCGTATCGGTCATACGCCTTCCCCAACTAAAAACGCAAAACAAAAACTTAGTCAGTATTGTTGAAAGCTTTCGATAAGTTTTACCTCTTGTTTAAATACTTACTCTTATAGCACCCAACATATTGGGTAAGGCTTTCCTTATGGCCTTCATTTCTCTTTTGAAAGCTTTACATTCGTTGAATATCTCCTCGAACCGGTCCTTGACGAGTTTCAAAGACCTTGAGTTACAATTTACGTCTAACACCACAAAAACGACGAATACACGGTTCCACCAAGAATCCGATGTTTGATCAATGTCTTTTCCTAGATCTTCAAAGTGGTTTGTGACTGTCTTCCAAGCTCTCACAATGGCGCAATTCTCCTTCGGAAGTGTAGGGAGTAGTCATGGTGTTTCCCCTTCTTTTTGCTCTTGGATGATAAATGAATGAGAATGAATGTGAAAGTTGAGAATTATGGTTTGAGAGAAGAAGGGGTGAGATATGGGTCTCTATTTATAGAAATCAACGACCCAACAGTCATTTTTTTGAATTTTTAACCGTTGCTCGACTCAACCACATTGGTTGAATTCAAAATTTGCAATAACTGCTAGATGGGTCGTTACCTGACATAATAATAAAGTGACGACTGTTGAAGATGAAAAGAGTCGTCTTTTGTTATGTTTATTGGTTGATGACTCTACTATCAGAAAGTCTCTGTGTTAAATAACATTTAGAGTCGTTAATATGTCTTTCTACAAAAGTGACGACTCATGCCAACAATTTCTAACAATCTATAGAGTCGTCACTTGTATTTTTACAAACCATGACGACCCTTTTTGGGAATTATAGTTACTGAATCAACATTGGTCGAATTGCCATTCACTTTCCCTCAAGAGACGATAGCAGTCCTCGTGCAAAAACTCATGGCCGTACTTTAATTCGTATTGGTTGTGAACCAAAGAGCGTCAGCCCGAGCTTTCAATTCGTCTCTCAGCAATACGCATTCATTGCATAAAAAATCGTACCTTTCCCTTATCTGCTGGAGCGTCCTTCTATTACGATTTCCGTTTAGTGCTTTAAAAATCGCAAATACACATTTCCACTAAGCATTGGATGTTTGATCCATGTTACTGGGGACCCAGTGCTCTCCTTCAAAGTCGTGATTCGTGACCGTGATGTTTGCTCTAAAGATAACAACATCTTCTTGATTATTGAACGGAGTTTGAGCCATTTTTGGTGTTTGAAAGTGATGGGTGACTGATTTGGGAAGATTGAAAGTGATGGGTGAATAAGTTTCGACGAATCTGAAGACTCATTACCTTTATCTCTGGGTTCACGGATAGAAAAGGGTACCTCACTCGGTCGTTTTCCGCGTAATGGACCGGCATTTAAGTATTTATCATGGCGGGGAGGTATGGAAGGAGGAGATACCATGGGATTCTTATCTTTCATCTTGCTACAATAGTCGAAAGACAAAAAAAGATAAACCAATAAGATATCATTTTCATTGTCTCAGATTTAGGGTCGTCAATAAAAATATGATAAACATGAACGACCCTTCAACACATATGAAGACTCCAAACTAAACCATGACGATTCTAAAATACCTAGTGACGACTCTAATGGTTCTAGATGACGACCCTATCGAATTTTTGGACAGAAAGGAAGTTTTTTTTTAGTAAAGAGTCGTTAGGGTATAAAAAAGAGTCGTCATGAAAAATAGTTAATGGTTTATTAATAAAACTTAACGACCCTGTTATTTTTTTGGACAGAGAGGTAGTTTTGCAAAGTATATAGTCGTTGGGTTATAAAACAAGTCGTCAACAAGAATCATCATCGGGGTACTTAAAAAATGGACGACTCTAATCTAGGGCAAAATTCTGGAAACCTAGTTATAGGGTCATTATCTCTCTCAGCATAAACATTAACGATTTTTCATAATACCAACATGCATATGAAAAATCGTTAGGGAATAAGGACTTCGACATTGACGACCCTAGAACTGTAACTGCAATTTTGCGGTTAAAAACCTAATTTTTCAATAAGCATATCAAATTAAACGCAAACCCAAGTTAGATAAGGGGGTTATAGTTCACAAACCTTCTGATTAGAGCCATACGTTTCTCCGATTCAGCTTTTTTTGATTTCGTCCCTCCTTTTACATAAACCCTAGTGTTTACTGCCTCCACGAGATTAGGGATCTGAATAGCTTCCCTAGCAGTCTGCTTAGTGCGTTCCATCTTTGTAGAAGAAGTTAATCGTCGATTAAAGTTTTCGCATCGACGATTACGACGATGAATCGTTTGATTTTTTTTTGTTTCACTGTGTTGTTAATGGAGATGGAGAGAATAGCGAGAAGGAGGGGAGGAGAAGAAGAGATTGATTTTTGTTTAGATAGGAAATGAAATTGGGGGCCTTGGGTTAAGGGTTAATAGAATTTTTATTTTAGTTATTAGAGAAGGGCATAATAGTATTTTCACCACCTTTTAGAATCCCCTATAATTTTTGGTGTGGGTATAAATTGGTCAGGGCCCCTAATTGTTTTTTGGGGCCCCCAATTAAATGAGGATATAATACTGGTCAAGAAAGGATAGCCCTACTAGTAACAAGAGTAAGGAAAAGAAACAGAAGAAGAATATACCCTGGAATCCTCTAGAGAGAAACAACACAAAAATTAATGTTGATGTTGCTTGGTTATCAGACACTACTCATTCAAGTTTTGTTGTAATCTTACGAAATGAAGCAGATACCTTTGCAGGAGGAATATCAGGATCAACAACATGTCCAGACCCACAAAAGGCAGAAATAGTAGGGCAAGCAGCAACTTGGGCGGAGGAAAAGCATTTATTAGATTTCAGTATTGAAGGCGACTGTGAAACTCTAATCAAATATTTAAATGGCAAGACAGTGGATATCTCTTGGACCAGCAATACAATTTTGGATGAAGTTCATCACAAGGTTTTAAATAGTAGTAATTTCTTAGGTTTTTATTTTGTCCCCAGAACTGGAAATGAAATGGCGGACACTCTTGCCAAGAAAGCAAAACATTTTACTTTTATTGTTGATTGGGATAACAATCCCCCATTTAAACGAAAACTTGTAGTCTAGTAGATAAATCAAATATCAAGAAGATGAATATTAGATGGCTCTACTTCGGATGTAAGTGAGGCTTGTCCTCTTCGTCTTGAAATGAAATCTTATGGACGATTTATTCTTTCTAACACATCATCAAATAGCGTATCTGACACGTAGAGCCTTGATCACGAACACAATGTTCCTAAATGCTACGAGCCATTGGAAAGCGGTTTCGCTAAAAGTGATGGCATGAGTTGCACAAAGCTTGTAAGCTCATTTCATGTGAAGCATGTTACAACTCATGAGATAGTCGATCAGATGTATCTTATGTCTGAGTAGACTTCAAAGTTCAAACTCATCTCAGACATGCCCAATATCTGCACTCATCAAATGTCTGTTCTTGCAGCTTCATTCATTAATTTCCTAGAAATCCAAACATCAATCAGGGGTCAGTACTGTAGGTACACCAACAAGTCTGACGTCCATTGTTATATAAAAGTTGGTGGTACTTGGTAGCAGTAGTTTATTGCGTTACGAATAACGATATACTTGCGTCAAAATTTGACAAAAGAAGCAAAAAGAAACGAGCAAAACATTAAGGTGTTCTTCTTTTTCATTTGAGTTGCCAAAATTCGTGAAAATCCAAAATTGCTTTTATCAGCGTTTGTTATAATACAATTTGCATGGATGCCACTTGTTTAAATTTTAAGCTTAAAACAGGGACTAAAACCTGCTCTTAAATTTTTATCAAAAACAAGACATAAAAGAGAGAGCTTGAGCTGGAAAATTTTATGTGGGGAAGAAAAAAACTAATAACTTTTTCCCATTATTCTATCAATTTCAGTTTTCAACAACTCAATTTTCAACTTCTTCTTCTTCTCAAAATTCCAACTTTACTTTGTACTCTCTCTCACAGTCTCACAATTGAGGGAACCTGATAAGATGATGATGTTGATCTCTCCTTCTCCTTTATCTCTTTGTTGTGCTCTTCTCCTCTGTCTACCACTAGCTCTAGTTTTCACTTCCACTACTACTCCTCCAACCACCATTAGCAGTGGCACAAAAAGAAACTTACTTCCTCCTCCACCACCACCACCGATAATAATACCGACTGATGATGAGTCTCTCTTCAAACTCGCTTCCCGAGTTAACTCAAAACCATTTCCTTCTTCTCCTTCATCTTCATCACCGAGAAAAATTGCTTTTATGTTTCTTACGACAACCCCACTTCCATTTTCACCACTCTGGGAGCTGTTTTTCAATCAAACCGAAGAAATTCATCAAAATCGTAAAAACCTTTACAACATATACATTCATGCTGATCCAAATCAAACTTACGACTCACCATTTACAGGTGTTTTTAACAACCGAGTTATCCCATCATCAAAACCCACAAAGAGATTCACTCCATCTTTAATTTCCGCAGCTCGTCGTCTTCTTGCTCATGCTCTGATTCACGATTCTTCAAATTCCATGTTTGCTCTCATTTCTTCTACTTGTATTCCTCTTCATTCTTTTAATTTCACTTACAATACACTAATCCGATCAAAGAAAAGCTTCATCGAGATACTACCAAATGAACCAGGAGCTTATGATAGATGGGTAGCGCGTGGATTAGATATTATGTTACCGGAAATTCCATTCGATAAGTTTCGAATCGGATCACAGTTCTTCGTCTTGACCCGTAAACATGCAAGATTGGTTGTGCGAGATCGACGGCTATGGTCGAAATTTAAACTTCCTTGTCTGCAATGGGATGTCTGTTACCCGGAAGAACATTATTTTCCGACTCTGATGAATATGCTTGATCCACAGGGATGTGTACCTGCAACTTTGACTCATGTTGACTGGCATGGAAGATCCGACGGTCATCCTCGTACGTATGAAGCTTCAGAAGTCAGTCCTGAGTTGATCATCAAGCTTAGAGGAGATAAACTTAGATATGGTGGTACTGATGATGAGGGGGAGGAGAAGAAAATAAACGGCTCTGGTTCGTCGAGGCTGCTGCATCAAAAACATCATCATGATGATCGTTTTCTTTTTGCAAGGAAGTTTTCTCCGGATTCATTACAACCGTTGATGGATGCTGAAGATATTATCTTTAAAGATTTTTGATATTTTTGTAAAAATTTAACAGCAAAAATGATGAGACAAAAAAATACCTTCCTCCACTTTGAAACTCAAAAAGAGAAGAAAGTTGAGAGAGAAGAAGAAAAAAAGTGGCTGGGGCTTATCAATAAACGAACCTGCCGTTTTGTCGTTTTATTTTGTATTTTCACTGTACACCTTTAGCACAAATCCTACATAAATTTGAGATTAATTTAGCTAAAATAGATTAGAAAAATGGAATGAAGGTTTTTCAAAGTTTGAAACCGAATATCAGACCCAAGATAGCACATTATGTCATTATCAGTCCATCGTCAGTTTCCATGAACGTTTCTATCATCTCTAATAACGCAACAGATATCTGTAAAATACTAGTGCCTCTGCCCAGCGCTGCACTTTCACTGCTGACAAAGTACATTCCTTTTTTGGCCTGCATTTCACTAAACAGAGAATCAGAGAGTGTTGCTATTATCTTAATCCTTAATCGACTTGACACACTTTCACATTTTCTGATTCATTCAGGTACACTAATGAGTACAATAAAACAGGGTATCAAGAAACTTCTGCATTTTAATATTTAGCAAAACATTATAACCGTAAAAGTCCACAGTGACACCAACCTGGTCAAGCAAAGGAACATCTTCCCATTCCCCCTAGTTTTGCAATGATCCGTGCTGGGAAGTGGACTATTAGCTGGGGAGTGGCCCAATAGACTGTAGAAGTTTAAAGCAGCCATGAATGCACACTTGGATTCAACAGACTGCAGGTTAATTCATCATGACATATTGTGTTAAGTATAACCTCATCTAACCTCAAAAACAAATGCAACTTCTAAAACACTGGACTGTACTTCTAGATTTACGTACCTTACGAAATCGGGTGCATATGATGGGTAGACTACTGGGATTCAATGGGAGATCATCGATATGGTAGATAGTACTTCCTCAAGTAAGCCCAAGCTTCACATTTGTAGGATTTCGACTGGTGGACGTGGATCCATCTGATAGTAGAGATCCTTGCAAACCTTTCTTGACACACATTTGTAGGATTTCGACTGGTGGACGTGGATCCATCTGATAGTAGAGATCCTTGCAAACCTTTCTTGACAAGTGTTTCCACAAGAAACTCCTCGCTACAGGTTTCTTTCTGGGCATAAATCTGAATAGCAAAACAACTCAATCATTAAAGCTTGATTAACGAATCATATGTGGTGCAGTACATGAAAGAAATTCGTCGCAAAAGAATTGCTCTAGCTTCAATATCATTTATAACAATTGGCATAAATTATAACTGTCAGAGCTCCAAATGCTTTTGCAATTGAAGGGAGAATATCTTTGGGTTTTCCATATCGTACAACCAAATTCAAACCTCTATCAAATTCTTTTTCAAATCAGCTAAGCACTCAATCAGAAATTGTGCCCTTAAAGCTGCAAAGCAAATTAATACTGTTTTCGTCACTGACAAGTCAGCATATAGATACCCACATTCAATAGTACACTAAGAATAAATTATGATCAGAAGCCAAAATCCCTTAACCTTGTCCACTCAAGGTCTTCTCCCAAATCGGCATCATCTGAATTTCCAAGAGATCGCTCAATAAAGAGTGCATTTTAATCTTAGTTAAAAAAAAATTTTTGCTGCCGATCTACAATCAGTAGATCGATTTTTTAATTTGATCTGGTGTTGAATTGTCATTACTTGTATTCTAAGTTTATATTACTTCCTAGTTTAGTATACGTGTGACTCAAGAATACTTGTAGGCTACGTATTCATATGTATAAATAATTAAGACATTGAGTTGTAATCTTTATCAGTTGTATAAATAGTTTGTGTTGCTATCAAGAGCAGGTACGATCCTTGGGCAATTTTACGTTCTTTTCAATACCTGGAGATATATTTTCTCTAAACCCTATTTATTTGGAAACCCAAACCCTAATCATCAACGATTTCAATATCCAGAAATATATTTCTCTAAACCTTATTTACCTAGAAACCAAACAAAACCCTAATACTTAAGAGCTATAATGGGAGGTGAAGATATTTCAGAACCATCGTTCTCAGTAAATACAATGGGTGGTATGCAAACATATGAACCAACACCAACATCAATTCCATACGGAATAAAACTGAATGATACCAACTTTTCTCTATGGTCTCAAATGGTGACAATGTTTGTTGCTGGAAAAGGAAAAAGAGGATATCTTACCGTGATGCTTTGAAAACCCGCCAAGAAGACAAAGCTAAGTATGATAAGTGGATCATGGAAGATGCTATCACAAGGGTTGGCTGATTGGTGCAATGGAACCCGATTTAATGAATTGCTTGTTCGCTTGCCTACATCGCAAAGGATGTTTGGGATGTTGTATCTCAAACGTATTATGAAGGAGCTGATAAGTTTATTCTCTATGACTTAACTCGGAAAGCCATGTCAACTAAACAGAGCGGTAGACATATTTCTAACCTTTTCTCTGAATTAAAATCAATCTGGCAAGAGTTTGATTATAGAAAACCTATTATCTTTACACAACCAGAGGTGATCAAGGAACGTAAGGAAGAAATTGATGAAGAAAGAGTATATGTATTCCTTGTTGCGCTTGACGATGCTTATGAATCAGTTTGAGTGGAAATACTTCGTACTGATCCTTTACCCAAGCTAGAAGCTGCATTTACTATACTGAGGCGAGAAGAACAAAGACGCGGTACTATATTAACTTAAGGGGTTGATTCTCAAATTGCTATGTCTGTTAGGAAAATTGAGAAAAACTCATTGAATACAAAAATATCTCAACCGAATAATAGTGGAAGATGTGTTCATTGTGGGAATACAAAACATCTTTCTGAAAACTGTTTTGAAAAAATTGGTTATCCAGATTGGTGGGATGATTACAAAAAGCGTATAAAGGCTGGGAAAGGAAAAGTTAAGGGTAAGGTAGCTACCTGTACAGCTGTAGTTCCTACAACAACAACAGAGTCTGAACGAGGTAATATTCTTCTTATGTCTCTTGCTGATAATTGTAAAAAGGACAATGGTTGGATTCTTGATTCTGGTGCTACTAATCATATGACCTTTGATATGTCCATATAAAGGGACAAAACTACTTCAACTAGTTCTGGTGTTACAAATGCTAATGGTATAACATATCTCTAGTAACTTATTAATTCCTTCTCTTTCAAATAAGAAGGAAGAGTTGATTTTACAAACTCTTTATCTCTAGAACATACCTTATTAATTCCTTCTCTTTCAAATAATCTCATGTCGCTTTTAAAATGTCTCAAGTAACTTTCTCGCTAAATAATGTGTTTAGTATTGATATATCCTGATTTTTGTTTTCTTTAGGATCTCAGCAGTGGGGAAATAATTGGCATGGGTACTAAAAGAGAGGGGTTATACTATGTGGATGATGTATGTGAAGGAAGGTCTTTGCCAGCTAAAGGAATATCTCATACACATATGCCGATGAAATTTGGTTACATCATCGTAGACTAGGACATGTTTATTTTGGATATTTGGAACATTTATATCCAAGGTTATTTACTTCTTTCAAACCATCATATTTTCAATGTGAAACTTGCATTTTAGCAAAGAGCCATCGTGCTACTTATCCTGATAGTTTTAATAAAAGATTTGTTCCGTTTTCTTTGGTTCATTCTGATGTTTGGGGTCCCTCAAAGATTTTTCTACTTCAGGTGATAGATGGTTTGTTCTATTTATCGATGATTGTACTCGTATGACTTGGCTTTATATGATGAAGAATAAAAGTGATGTGCCAGACTGTTTTTGTAACTTTCACAAGATAGTCCAGACACAATACTCTGGAAATCTAAAGGTTCTACGAAGTGATAGAGGTGGAGAATATATTAACCGCACCTTAAAAGGTTATTTTGCTGAGCATGGTCTTGTTCATGAAACTACTTGTCCATCTACACCGCAACAGAATGGAGTTGCAGAAAGGAAAAATAGACAGTTGTTGGAGATTACCAGGGCTAGCTTAATTGGAGCATATATGAAACCAAATTTTTGGGAAGAAGCTCTTATTAGCATTGTTTTTCTTCTTAATCGTGTTCCTACACGAGTTCTGAAATTTTAGGACACCGAGTAGATAAACTTGCTTCATTTGTGACTCTTCCATCTAATCTTACACTTCCACCACGAGTATTTGGTTGTGTAGCTTATGTACACATACAAAAACATTTACGTTCGAAACTTGATCCTTGTGCTCTTAAATGTGTCTTTGTTGGATACAATCAATTTCAAAAAGGTTACAAATGTTATCATCCTCCAACAAGAAGAACGTATGTCACCATGGATGTGACTTTCTCTGAACATGAGATGTATTTGCTTCCGCTGAATTTAATGCCTCTCACTTGGGAGAGTGTAAAAGAAGATGTTAACTGGATGGAATTGTTTCCGGATAATTGTGATTTCATGATAGAATCTACGTAAAGTTCTAAGAAGTTTTAACTACTAGTGATGATAAAGAAGAAGATGGTCAACAATTTGTTGAAGTAGGAGATTTATCAATTGGTAATATTGCTGCAGAAAATCTAAATGAGGACGAAGATGAAACTCAAAGTCTTATTGAAGAAGATAACCTCTCTGCTTATACAGTACCTACTCATGTCGATTCATCTCCTGCTGCTGAGGTAAGTAGTGATATTACTACTACTACTAACACTAATACTGAGAATTGTGAAGTTGTTGAGGCTAACAGGTATCAACTACCACTAAGGAGCAATCGTGGAGTACCAGCAAAAAGATATTCTCCGGAACCCGTAAAGAGGTTAAATATCCTATTGCAAATTACATGTCAACTCATAGATTGGCAGAATCCTGCAAGGCATTTGTTAGTCAGATGTCAGATATTGTCATTCCTACCAATGTTCAAGAAGTATTATCCAATCCTAAATGGGCTGATGCTATGCTTGAAGAAATGAGATCTCTTATAAAAAAAAAAATAAGACATGGAGGAAAGTTATACTACCAGAAGGAAAGAAGCCAGTTGGTTGCAGATGGGTATTCACTGTGAAGATTAATCCTGATGGTTCTATTGACAGGTATAAGGCAAGACTTGTTGCAAAAGGATTTACTCAAACTTATGGTATATATTATCATGATACTTTTGCTCCAGTTGCAAAAATGAATATTGTCCGTGTATTGTTGTCTATAGCAGCAAATTTGGGATGGCCACTACAACAATATGATGTAAAAAATGCCTTTTTACATGGAGACTTGGAGGAAGAAGTTTACATGTCATTGCCACAAGGATTTGGTGATTCGGATCTAATGTTGTGTGTAGATTGAATAAAGCCTTGTATGGCTTGAAGCAATCACCACGTGCTTGGTTTGGAAGATTTCGAAAGGCAATGATTAAGTTTGGGTATAAACAAAGTAATGCTGATCAAACTTTGTTCTTAAAGAAGTCTGGCAATAAATTTAAAACACTCATTATTTATGTTGATGATATGGTGGTAACTGGTAATGATGCTGATGAGATGTCAAACTTAAAGACATACTTGTCTTCAAAGTTTGAAATGAAAGATCTGGGAGCTCTCAAATATTTTTTGGGAATTGAAGTTGTACGATCTAATTAAGGTATTTTCTTATCTCAACAGAAATATGTACTTGATTTACTCAAGGAAACAGGTATGCTAGGTTGTCAACCTATTAGTTCTCCTATTAAGCAAAATCATAAACTAGATGAGGCTTCTGATCAAGTACCAACAGATAAAGAACGATATCAAAGATTAGTAGGGCGTTTGATATATCTCTCCCATACCAGACCTGATATTGCTTATGCAGTAAGTGTTGTTAGTAGATTTATGCATAATCCTGGTAAACAACATATGGATGCTGTTATAAGAATACATAGATATCTAAAGTCTGCACCTGGAAGAGGTTTGATGTTTTCAAACCATGGAAATATGGATATTTCTGGGTATACTGATTCAGATTGGGGTGGAAAAGGAGATAAAAGAAGATCAACTACTGGTTATTTCACATTTGTTGGAGGTAACCTTGTTACTTGGAAAAGCAAAAAACAGAAAGTTGTTTCTTTGTCTAGTGCTGAGGCTGAATATAGGGCTATGGTTAAAGGAATTTGTGAATTACTATGGCTTTAACAACTTATGGGGGAGCTTGGTTTATTTACCAATAGTCCTATGAAGTTATTTTGTGATAATTAGTCAGCAATTAAGATTGCACAAAATCCTGTGCAACATGATAAAACTAAGCATGTAGAGATTGATCGAAACTTCATCTATGAGAAGTTAGAGCATAAAATCATTGAAGTACCGTTCTGTCGTTCTTCAGATCAACTGGCAGACGTGTTAACTAAGGCAGTATCAAACAAATCATTTTGTAATTCTATATTGTCAAGCTGGGCATGTGTGATATCTATGCGCCATCTTGAGGGGAGCGTTGAATTATTATTACTTGTATTCTAAGTTTATATTACTTCCTAGTTTAGTATACGTGTGACTCAAGAATACTTGTAGGCTACGTATTCATATGTATAAATGGTTAAGACATTGAGTTGTAATCTTTATCAGTTGATCAATAAAATTCTCTATATTGGAGACCAAAGTTTGTGTTTCGTAACGTCATTCATTAGTATAGTTAACTGGTCATTCATTAGTTTAGTTAACTGGCGAAACTCTGGACATCCATAGTTGCTTCCAAATGAGTATCATTACCTTTCCTATGAAAATTCCAATTCTAACATGTGTTCTTAGATTAGATGTCAAACCAACTTCAACAAACCCCCAATTTCTCAAAATTGCCCAAAAAATACTTCTAAAACCTAAACAAAATTCTCCCATCACTAAAATTCCATCCTAGCTGCCAGTGCAACAATTACTAAACTAGATTACCAACCAAATGTGTATGTGAATTAGCTATCACCAAGGAACAAATCTACTGTTAATTAAAATCAAAATCTGTTGAAGTATGAATCTAAGAATTACCTCCAGTTTCAGGAAATCCTACTGTTAATGGAGTGAGAAGACATCCAAGCTCTATCCAGTGCTTCATTATCCAAAACCCTCAAATCAAATCAGTTCTAAACCTAACATTTGAAATCCATTTTCCACCATTTCTTTTCATCACATTAGAATTTGAGTAGTATCTTCAAAATGTGTCATCACAAACCTTATCAGTTTCAATAGGATCTAGCTAGGGCTGCTCTGGGTTGTGACTGTGAAGCAATGTTAATGATTTTTGTATGATTTTAGATGAGATTGAAGTGGGTGCTAATGAGAAAATTGGGATTTTCCTCATGGTGGAGAAGGAAACTGAAGAAATGGAAGAGAAAGAAAGTGCTATAGAAGACATCTCATTGGATGAAGAGAGTGCTTTTGAAAATGTCGCTGGGTGGGTGACACGTGGACATTAAGTGCCTGATGACGTGGAATTTTAAGCGACCAATTGACCGGATCAGACACCGGAGACTGGTTTAAAGTCTATCAATAAATGATACTAAAAGCTTATATTATTAGTTGACAATATTCAAATGATACACAAGCATTCACAATAAACTGTTACAGAGGGTTGGCAACAGTACTTCTGAAAATAATTCAACGTCTTCTCCGTCAAATTTAAGCAAATCTAACTAGCTAAGCCTTACAGCATTGCTAATTTTTGGATGTTCATGGGATAAACATCAGTTGCCGAATTCGAACTAAACGCTTTCTTCGCCAAGATGATATTTGCAGCTTCTGTAGGATGAAATGCATCCCAAAATAGGTACTTATGACGATCAACACATGGTCGTTGCAGCGGAAGACAAGTTATCTCCCCATTGTTTCTTCCCACACCACAACATCCCTTGTCAAAAACCTCAAATCCTACATATTATAAAACAACAAAAATTAGTAAACGTATGAACAATAAAAAAAAAGTACACAAAGAACTGGATGGGATTTCATTTGTATTACCATAAGCAGCGCCATTTGTGACGAGATCTTTTGCGCTTTCAATTATATTCAAATACACGAACTGTGCACCAGGTAGTCGGCCGTTGTTGAAGCTTTTCACCAAGTTTAGAAGTCCAGAATTAAAAATGTATATTGCTTTGTTTATATCTTCATTACATTGGCTATTAGCAGTACGATTGCGAGGATTGACTCGGGCTAATTGGTAAGGAATGCAACCTATACCCCCAACTGCTGTTACTACAATTTTACGAGCT
This sequence comes from Papaver armeniacum, assembly GCA_023531295.1. Lineage (NCBI taxonomy): Eukaryota > Viridiplantae > Streptophyta > Magnoliopsida > Ranunculales > Papaveraceae > Papaver > Papaver armeniacum. The sequence goes on along the minus strand of JAJJWW010007805.1, from coordinate 48,211 downwards.
CCCAATTGATAGAGTTGCTAAAAAATTTAAAAACAAAAGCGGTCAAGGGTAAGAAAACTAATCAGTTGTACGATCCCATATGCCATATGCAAGAATATATGAAAGTGATGGAACATACCGTTAATTGGCGTGAATAATCTTGAAGAAGAGCTGCAGCATAAGCTGCCGGAGTGAATTGACGGCTGGTTGCATAGAAACTAGTCATGAAATAATTGTTTAGGTAATCGTTACTTCCCAGTCCACAGTAGAAAATACATTTGCTCAAGTAAGCACTCATAGCATTATCATCTCCTCTGAACGCCCTTCTCATCTGTTGTACAACTCTCGCGAAGTTTGCTACTTGTTGATTCATTGACACATGAGCTCCCTGTAAATGCATCAAAAATTAGAAGGGAAATCTCAATTAAATATTTGATTAAATACCTGCCTAGATTATAAAGTTACATACCAGATTATTGCCGGTTTCATCTCTGATACCAGAGGCACCTGATGCAAAATTTGTTCCTCTTAGAAGCGCAGGACCTCTTGTCCTCGCATAAGGAGGAATTAGATTCGGGAGCCCAAGGAGTTGAGCTGCAAAAGAAGAAATTAATTCATATCAATGAACTTTAATTACTCACGACATTTATTAAACATGGGAAACCATAAAAAAAAAAATATTGATGACAAGGAAACCAGAAAACCTGATACACACCTAAGACATCAACCGTTGTCAGGCCATTATTAAACCTTCCGGAAGCACCTTCAGGGAAGTCGATACCATAAGGCGCATAGTTAGCTCTAGCAAGACTAGCTATACCATTGTTATTTCCATTGTCAACTAGGGAGTCTCCAAATATGAAAACCCAGGAACTTGTGGATCTTGCTGATCGACTTGTGAAAACATGACTCCAAACTGATTAGCCATAAGAAACTTAATATCGCAAACGTTAAACTATGGATACCATGATTACCCATTTTGTTTATGTGTAGAGATGATATGTTAATTTACTATATAAGAATGATAACGATCATCGCTATTTATAAACTTGAATTTGCAAAAGAGATGAAAATATTCATGAAGTGCTTCATTGGAGTTAATGAGTTTGGTTGTCTAGTAGTAGCTGGCCCGTGTCTGAAAGACAGAAAAAATTAAGGAAGAATCTAAAATGCGCGCCGAGTAATGTCAGCTTCTACTTGCATACATACATGGCCCAAAGCCAAAGTATTTCTTTTGACCAAACCCCAACCCACCCATGATGAAAATATTCATTGCACACAACCACCAGAACGTCGGCTGATTATTTAATCCATGCACATTAATGCGTCTTACCAAGTGAGAATGTTATAAATACCCTTCATTTTGTTGACCTTGTACAAATATCCCAGTGGGGTAAAAATAATTTTTTTTGAGTCAACTCGAGAAAGTTGCTTCCACTTTTGAAAGCAACTTGTACTCCCTCCGTCCCTATTATATAAAGCGAGTTTAAGATTTTTCTAGTCTCATTAGATAGGCACAGTTTCTATTCCAATTATAGTTTTTTCACATATACCCTTATTTAAAGTGTATGGGTATCATACATTTTAATTAAATAAATATTAGTTGAGATACATAGATATAGGAATGTTTAATATTTTTATTGGGAAATGATAAGGATAAATTAGGAAAGTAAAGGAAAATTTATGAAAACCAAAATTTTTCTTATTCTAAGAGAAAACTCATTTTCCGCCTTTATATATGGGACGGAGGGAGTATAAAATTGCGTCCACTTTTGGAAGCAACTTGTGCTAGTTGCGTCCACTTCTCAAAGCAATTTATGCGTTGCTTCCACTTTTCAGAAGGTAAGGGTATTTTTAAAAATTGAATAAGGGTATATTTTAAGGGGCAAATTTTGAGAGGTATTTAAATAATGTTCCCCCAACATCTAAACTTACTTTACTTGATCTTGATCCCACAAATTTCCCCACAGAGGCTTAAAGTTATACATTCTCCGACAAATGTTGGAAGCAGTTTTTGGTTTTTGTGTAATTATGAGGTGAAGTCAACGAGGGCTAGCTCTCCACAACAAATTAATATAGGAGAAATTGGGTCAATTGTCCAAATATTTTTAAAACATGGTTTTAATGGACGAGTAAAAATTAGTATGAGTGAAATTGACACCAAAAAAATAGGGGTTAATTGGTATTTGGTACTTACATTTTGTCCAACATTAGTGTTTGGTCTAACATTTGTCCAACTTAGTAGTTGGTACCTAGAATTCACGTTGACCGTCTTTGACCATTTCTTACCCAACAATAAATATTTTTATTTTAGAAATTGTATTGAATTTACAAATATACCCTAAAATGGACCTAGGATCCAACGGCTTTGGTGAAACCACTTAACCTACGGTTAGAGATCGTATATCATAAACCTGCTAACTCTTTATTCTTCCTCCTCGTTAAATCTTTTATTCTTCTGCCGCCATTACAAACATGGTTCAACTTCTTCTTCCCCTTTACGGAATGAAAACCATTTGCTTGGTGGATTTTGTTAAAGATTTTTTTTATAAAACAAATTCTCAACAACAACACATTAATTTACTGAATCAAATCAAAACCCAATTTATGAATCCCCAATTTCATAATCAAACAGAGCCCTAGCTTACAGAACTAAATCAAAACCACAATTCCAATATCTAAATCAAACAAAAACCTTATTTACTGCATCAAATCAAAACCCCAATTTTTGAATCGAAACCCAATTTCAGAATCAAAACCCGCTGATTGAATAAACACCGCCGTCGCCGACGATTCAATAAACAACATACATCCATACCCATCAACAGATTAATCTCAGCTAACATGCGGATCCTTGATTAGTTTCCATTGTTGAAAGCCATGAATCGTTGGCAAATCACTAAATCCAGTCAAGACAAACCCAATTTCAGCCGCAGATGAAAAATCAAGTCTTCCTTGGTGTTTTCCCGGTGAAAATCTCTGCTTAAACCCACCGTGCAACAAAAGATACAACACCACTATTTGATCAAAGCCAAAATTGATTGGGTAAAAATCAATGTCTGCCAGCTACCATTCCATCCATCTTCATTTAATTCAACAACCTATAATAAGAAACCGATTACTGAGCGTGATTACCTAGATGTATTGTTTTATTGATACTGATTTTTTGTTAGTTGTTTTGATTAATGAATGGATTGAAATGGGATATATCAGTTTGCAGGAAGCTCTGGTCTTTCTTGATGAATGAATTAAGCAATTTATGTTACAATCGGAAAATGGTGGTGGTGGTGTAAGTCTGTTATAAGATGGAAGAGAGAATAAGGATGCGGATTGGGGAGTTAGGTTTGGTTAAGCGTGTAAAAAAATTGTGCGTGCGGTTATAAGGGTAATTTAGTCCAAGTGAAGGGTACAATAGTAAATGTATAAATATTTAGATTATAAATTTAATTAAAATAATACTTAACTGAGTGAATGGAAGTCAACGTGAATTCCAAGTACCAACCCCTAAGTTGGACAAATGTTAGACCAAATACTAAAGTTGGACAAAATGTAAGTACTAAACTCCAATTAACCCAAAAAATAGCAATAATGAATCTGGATTCATCCTGCCTTAAACTTAAAAAATAGCGAGGGTGAAACTGGATGCATCCTGATGTAGGATGAAACTTTTTACATCCTGGCTATTTTTACATGTCTTTTTCACCCAGGAATTGTCGTTATTGGGTTAGTTGACCAATTTTGTGTTAATATAGCAAGCCAGTCACAAGTAATAAGAATTTGTTAAACGACTTTAATTGGCAAACATATACCGGTCGTTTTTAATACAATAATACCAAATAAAAGTCCAACGTAATTCTGAAGTAGGAAGAGACACTATGATTAAGCATGTTCTTAATTCAGTTCCAATTTATCAAATGGGAACTTTCAAGTTACCATCAAACCTTCTTCAACAACTTACAAGTATAGAAAGGAAATTTTTCTAGGGATATAACAATAATGGAGATCATAATCCCACAACATGCCTGAATGTCTGCAGGCCTACAGAGATGGGTGGTGAAAAGACGAGGGTACCCAAATACACCATAATCTTTTATTTTGATCACAACCTATACAAGACCCACTGTGTATAAACCTCTTGGAGCAACAATCACTCAAGGAATATTTGAACACAGTGTCCACTTGATATAGGGTTAGTCCGAACTTGCCTAACTCGTGAATTAAATATCAAAGGCAAGTGGAGAAAACCAATACACTTTTTGTGATTGTCTATGGATATGGAATCGAGACAATACAACAACAAAGTGATCACTTGATAAAAGGTACAGTAATAACCGAAACCAATAAGATCAATATCAAGTGCCCTGTTAACGTACAAAGTGCAATTTATTATAATTATAATAAACAATTATAATGCGGAAAGATAAAGTAAATGGCACAACAAGATTTTGCTAACGAGGAAACCACAAATGCAGAAAAACCCCGGGACCTAGTCCAGAATTGAATACTCTCAGAATTAAGCCCCTATACAAAATCAACACTAACTTCGTATATTTGAGACCAAGCAACTTAACCTATAGTTCACCTAGTTTCTTCAATATCCCTGCGCTTCCGACATTCAATAAGTGCACGCACTAGAACATTTCCTTTGGATCGTATTCCAAACAGTAAAGGAACAACAAATCTGTTTGGTAACAACTCTATTGATTCTTTCCAATGAAGATATCTCAAGTCATATGCAAAGGCTCTCCCGTTTAACCAATAAACTCCTTTGCCTGGTTAGATCAATCCAATCTTCAATTACCGAAGTAATAAGATCCGGATTTGTAACAATCAAATAGAACTCAAGAGATATATTATTGCTACCGATCTCACGCAACTAATCAATCAAATAGATCCGATATTAGTTGGATCCCAGCCGATCAAGTTTTGTGCACACCAAAGATATAGAAACCAAATCAGAAATCTTCTTTGTCTTCAAATCTTCTTAGATCTTCAATAAACACATGCACAACACAACTTGAATATCTTGTGATCAATCACGCACAGAACGGAGTCTGTTAACAATGGATTATCACAAGACATCTTTAGATCTACAAACAGTTATAAAGATCCCGTCGAAACTTCGATCTAGTTTGAGTGAATCTTATATCAGAAGAGAAGATTCACAAGAATAAACAAACTAGGTGCAATCAAAGTTCAACAACCGTTAGTCAATCAAATCAATTGAAAACTAAAATAAACTGCAATTATCTGGTTTCCCGCTAACTGTACTTTAAAGCTTCTTGATCCTATTAGAAGTCTTTAAACGAGCGGTCGTAAGAGATTTCGCCTAATTAGGGTACTTTTTCTCTCGGATAGACGGCTCCACCAGTAACAACACAAAAGAGTAGTTTTGCTGGCTCTTAGGATAGTTTGCTCGAAATGCAAACTTGGGTATTTATAGACCAAGGAAGTTTGGACACCAAGGAATTTCCAAAACCGAATATTATCAAGATATGCAATATATTACCAAATCGGTTTTCATAATTCCTGGAAATGCTTTGTCCAATATAACCGAAGTCTCACTAGAAAATCTCCAATTAGTAAATGCACATTACCAATTTTTATTCTCCAGAGATATGCATAAAATTAATAACCTTAATTAAAAGATTCTTAATTTATTTTTGGTCCGGGATCTCCTTGAGTAATTAAGGAATATCTTTGAACAATAAAAGATAAGAATTACTGAGCATGTTCAAAGTATGTCGACATCTTTTCTTATGTAAATCCTCTTTCATATTTACAATCTTGGAACCGATTATACCACACTTCCAAACAAGTCTAGAATTGGTTCATCTGTATTCCAAGACAACTATGTGATTGATCAAATATCAATTCACTAATCATGGGTTTACGGTTTTATCAAGAACAAGGATCGGTTTTAACTCCATATGGTTACTGGGACCGGTTACATCAGTTACCAGGATCGGTTACGTCAATTACCAGGACCGGTTACCATATTGCATATTCTCATGGCATTACTTGTGATCAGTTACACAAGTCACTAGAATCGGTTACACCAATTACTAGGACCGGCTACGCCAATTACAAGGATCGATTACACAATACTTTTGTGATCGGTCACACCAATTACAAATATCGATCATACCATCTCAGGTGATTACTTAGGATCGGTTACACTAATAAAAGTCATACCAATACATAGGTCAGGCACTGTGACTAGTTTTACCAAGATACATAACAAGTTATGATCGGTTCTACTAACTCACACATATTAATAATCCAAAGATATGCAATGAATAACAATACCAATAAGCCTAGCGATTTCCCTTTCTATTCATGAAACAATTTCATGAATGTACTTCCTTAAAACAAATGTAAACATTGTTTCCTAAGATGAAATCTTCACCTTTACCCATACACATACTCACAATAACATTCATACGATTATGTCTATGTCTTATATATGAAGTTCAAAAGATAAGCATTATACTTTGTATCCTATTCCTTAACACTATGATCATGTGATCATGTCCTACTACTAGAGTATAATCATTCATTACTTCATATTATTTTTCAATATAACACGACTTGAAAGATACATTAGGAATGAAATAGTTCAAGTTAAAATATTACTAACCTCAAGAGGAAGGATGATGTCGTCATTGTAGCTTGTTACTTCTTCACATTCTTCAAGTCTTCGAGTAATACTTGTATGTTTCATAATCCTAGACTTTCTAGTCTAACCTACACGAAGTTGTCTCTAGTACATAATCAAGCGACTCTTTAAATGAGTTTTGATTCACTAAAATATGACAACCAAACTTGACATACCAACGCTTGGTGGGTTCAACCGAGCTATGCTCTAACAATCTCCCCATTTGTCAATTTTAGTAACAAAACTCTTAATACATATGGATAAACAAATTACAAGAATTCATTACACATATGCTTGATTCCAAGTTTCAACAACACAATAACCTGTATACATTCAATCCATAAATGCCACAGTTGACATTTGAATAACAAAGCTAATACTCACCCTAAAGGTAAGATAGGTAGATTTTCAATCCGCACATCTTTGTTATTCCCCTTTTGTATTCAAGAACTACAAGTATCAATATGATATGTTACTCCCCCCTTAGTCTATGCTTTACTCTTTCGTTATATATAACGTTTAAGCACAATTGTCCTTTCCTTAGTGATTACAAATCACTTGTTTACTCCATATATTTCTCCCCCTTTTTGTCACAAAATGACAAAGGCTCGAGCAAATAAAGGTCAAACCGAAAGGATCTTACAAATCTAAAGACTTGTACAACCTATAAGAGTTAAGCACGAAGGTTCCACATACCATTTTAGATAACCAATATCAAAACCGAAACTACAAGTAATTTGGTTTTAATACGTTATCTAGGAAACAATTGGCCGAAGCAATTTTCCCTAATAGTTTAACAAATTGACTAAGAAACTTAGTTCTATTGCTAAACCGATTGCACAAATATAATCGCTTATTTCGATAAAACCAAAATAAAGATCAGAATTAACTTTATTTTTCTCATCAGGCTCTAATTATTCAGACAATAACTTACACCTTTTACTTTTGACAAGAAAAGTACTAGGTTAGTTAACTAGTATTTATTGTCAAGGCATTCGATTAGACTTGAATAACCGAATCCTTTCACTTTGATAAGTCTAACTAAGATCAGAATTAACTTAGTTTCTCTTATCCGGAATTGGACTAAACAAATTATCCCGTATTTTGTTAAACCATAAACAATTCATACAAACCAAAAGAAATTGACTTGCACAATTATGTCTCTTAACCGGAAGCAATTGAAACAAGCATAGACATTATTGCACAGAAATTTCGTTAAGCCAAAAACAATATATGATACCGAACAATAAACAAGATATCAAACAATAGTTTTTCTTAACCGGAAACAATTGAATCACATACACACACATCCATACATAATAATGGAATACACATCGATTGTACCAAAATTTTGTTAAGCAAAAGCAAAATATATGGAATATAAACAGGCTTTTCTTAAACATGATAACGATTAACTAACAAATTCGTTACCTCAGATTCCGCATTTTTCTTCTCCCCAGAAATATATATCATTAAGCGCAAGTTCAAGTTAGAACTCTCCCCCATTATGTTGTCATCCTCTCGCAAGAACCAACAACAACAACGAGAACTCCGTACTGAGAAAGGTTGAATTGGTTTTAACTAATGCGTGCCAAGAGCAAAAGTTGAAAACCCGAAACACATATGTTTATGCTAAACACAACTCATGTAAACACAAAGTGATTTAACACATTGTGACTTTTTACATATGAGGCTCAATCGGAACACCTTATGATCCTTTGATAAAGCCTACCAACATGGGATAGAACTTAATCCCACTAAATCAAAAAGCCACACAAACCATAAGGGTTCTCATCTTATGAGATCAGATATTAGGGTTATGATCAAACATCCCATAAACACATAGAAATAAAATAAAGCATTCAAGCACATGCTATGTAATCGATAAACTATCACACGAAAAATTATAAACTAATAATTTTATTCAATAATAATAGATAGTTTTATTCAGAAATAGACCTTATACAATAACTGAAATAAATCAAAAACTGATGTCTATTATAAGACCCTAAATTTATTTCTTTAGAGTTTCTTCTGGATCAGAAGATTTCACATGATTACAATCATCTTCGATGATTACTAATCTTGATTCAAGACTAATAACACCGTCATTGACTTCCTTTACTTCCTTTCGCAAATCTTTTTCCATGTTCCTTACTTCACACAAGTGTTTGTACCGTGTATAAAATACATGGAAGGCCCATTAATCAAGCTCGCTAATCAAGCCCGTAAAGAAGATTCCAGAAGTCTTGTTGCCCAAGTTGCTTGCATATCAAGTTTACATCAGAATTAGAATTACATAACACTATAAATACATGTATCCTAAACCCTAAGAGGATATGGAATCCTAGGTTAGCTAACCATACCATAACTATTGTAATCTCATATCAATACAATACTCTCCCTATGGGATTCCTCCATGGATGTAGGCAACACTTGCCGAACCACGTTAAATCTTGTCTTCTTATTTATTTTCTACCATCTTCTAACCCTAATTTACTTAATCATCATCAAATCGTCGTGTTTAGTGCCTAAAATTATTTTTGGGTACAAACATTGGCGCCGACTAAGGGGATTCGTGAAAACAATCGTGTTTTACCATTGAGAAAAGCGCGAAAGAATCATGCACGAATTCCATCCAAAATCGAAGAAAAAGAAAAAGTTTTGTTTCAGAAAAACCGTTACGAAGGTTGAAGCAACCGTTACGAGGGTTGAAGAAACCGTTACAAAGGTTGAAGCAATCGTTGCGAGGTTAAAGAAACTGTTACGAAACAGTTGAAGAAACCGTTACAAGCAGTTGAAGATAGCGTTGCGAGAGTTGAAGAAAGCGTGGCGAAAAGTTGTAGAAACTGTTGCCAAAAGTTTCTGTTCACCCATCCAAGTTAATCAGAGGGCGACATGTGTATCTGGTCCAACCAGGTTAGACCGTTCAGTTCGAACCAACGACCACATCCTCACAACACGTCATCTGCCAACTCAAGAAATTGTAACCAATCGCTAGTCGCCACGTCATGAACAACGCTTGTCGAGATCAGGGTACCACGCCGCCAGTGATTCAATCGGGCGACATTTGACTATGTAGTTTTGTGCCACGTCAGCATCCAGTTTTATGCCACGTCATCAACCGAGTCCAGTCAGCAATACTGTCCAGTCAATAGTTCCAGTAAGCGTATACTGTCTTAGCACGCGTGCTTCGTGCAAATCTTGTTTCTTCAATAACTTCTTCGTTTTAAGTCCGATATTAGTGATTTTTGGCTCGTTGGAATCGTCTTTCAATCCTCTACAACATGGAAGCAAAAATTCCAGTTTTCGAGAAACTTTTATATGCACTTAGGGAAGCAACATGATCGAGTTCGAGGTTCGTGGAATTGCGACATGATCGAGTTCGAGGTTCGTGGATAACGATATGATCGAGTTCGAGATGAGGATTTCTTAGACCCTTCAATATTTAGCCTTGCATCACATCGCAAGCACCTAAAGCCTCACCTTGCACGTGAGCACATAAGTCTTGCTCTTGTCGCAAGCATAAAATCTCGTCTTGCACGCGAGTATGAAAGACTTGCACCTTGGCAAGCATAAAGTCTCGTCTCGACCACGATCCCAATGCCCGATATTGGTCCAAAGACTCGTACTCAACACAAGCAATACATCCAGCCTACCCGAGCAGCGAGCGCTACAGCCTTGTTACGTTGCGAGCAAAAAGCCTTGCCCTAGCCGCAAGCACGCACACTACATTCCTCTCAAGATTCGACTAGCACTCGAGCATCACAAGTCCACTACGTGGCAAAAAGTCTCGCCTAGCACGTGAGCAATTTTTTTGCAGGTAATTAAAGTTGGTGGCGTCTTCGTAATATCTCTACTCACGCTTGGGGGCGAGTTTCATCATCAACGATCGACGCAAAAGGAAAAACAAATTTCTTAACCACCAACAAGTTGGAGGTTAAGAGGGGGCGACTACACTACTACTTATTTTATACATGCAAGAGGGTATCAACTCACATTGGTCAATGTATATGGCTTTTTCGTCATCTGGTTTGTTATCTCATTCCTCCACAGAATTATAGTTTTTCACGAACAACTGGGGCAAGTAATGAAGAAAAAAAAAAAGACATTCAAGCTGTTACCAGGAAAGCTACCCGTTTCGTCAGCTTATGGCTTTTTCGTCACCTGGCTTGTTATCTCATTCCTCCACAGAATTATGGTTTTTCACGAACAACTGGGGCAAGTAATGAAGAAGAAAAATACGACATTCAAGCTGTTACCAGGAAAGCTACCCGTTTCATCATTTTAGAATGTTCTTATACAAAAAATAAGACCACGTACTCTGTTACACTATCTTCACCCAAGGATAGCTGCAGTTGCAAGTCACGGAAATCGGAGTCAGCTGATTCCTAGCGCACTCCTGATAGCTCTTTGCTCAGCACCCTTGTAGTAGCGGACAACTCTTATTTTCACTCTCCAACGGTATGATTTCCTACCTCATACCGGCATCAGCACCACTCTCCAAAGAACGTTGTTTTTGCGCCTCATTTAGCTAAGTCACTGAATTCCGAAACTACAAAGGAAAGAGTAAATAATGTTATGCTGCTTAACTTAATCGGGTTGTACAAGGAATGATCCGCCATTTAAAGGAAACAACTTGAGCAAGAGCAAATAAGCATTTAGATATCCACTAAATATCCACTAATTGCTAGTCAAGCATGCATTTACTGGTACCTCTCCTATTGGACTTTGTTAAGGTGTTAGGATAAAGCATTAAGGGATAAGAGGCAAAATGCCCCAAAATCGACCCCACCTTGTGAAAATGCCCCGAACGTTAAGAGATAAATAAAAATGCCCCAATCCGTTACTTTTGGGGCATTTTGATCAAAATTGGGGATCTTGACCGGTCAATGTAGTTTTGAAATTCCATTTTTATCCTTTTAAATCAAAATGCCCCAATCCGTCACCGCCAATTGATGTGATTTTTATGTTGTTGTAGAAAAGTGGTAGTAAGGTTGTCGTTCACTCAGACTTGTAAAGACTCGATTTAAGAAAATACTAAAAACAAAGAAAATATATACACAAGTTTGTCACGAAATATCGAGAGAAACTAGGACTTTCGATTTCACCATAAAATTCATTCATGCGATTCATATAATTATTCTAGACAATTATAGCTCAAATAATAATAAAATATTGACTCTGTTTCTTTGCCAAGGTAGATTTTTAAAAGATTAATTGTAAATCACAAGCATGACGCATCAAAAGTCTTAAAACTAAGCATACGTCATCAAACGAAATCACAACTAATTAGTGAAAATCATAAAACAATTAAATCAAGTGCAAGAAGTCATATAAGAATTAAATATAATTACCACACGCATGAAATATGGCTTCCTCCGTCATCCCAGTGTTGGGGTTTAGCTCCTCATGCTCAAAACGCACCCAAAAGATAGAAACGTAGCTCAAAAAGGTGTTTTATTGAAGAAATTATATAAAACAGAGTTTTGTAACGCCCGTAATGGTGTTACGAGACGTCACTTTATTACAAGAATTTTAAGACTGTTGAACAACGATACTTGTTTGTCTCTGTGCGTTGTTTAGAAACGAGACAGTTTGCGACAGACTTTGAAAGTCTGTTCTTCGTCTTCTTCTTCTCCTCCACCCTGCTTGCTGCAGCTGATGAACTCCTTTTGATCTCTTCGCTCCTCCAAACCCTCTGCTACCCCCCAAAACTCCCGACACCCTCTGTAGTTTTTGAAACAATCTATTTATACACGTCAAGGACCGATTAAACTCGATTAAATCTCCCTTTTCTTTCACCTAAAGCTACGGCCTTTATTTCCTTATGAAACTCTCTTCACGCGTCTCGCTTGGCTTCAAACTCCCCGTTGAATGGAAACTCTCTTAAAGATAGCAACAATCCGCCGAGAGAATATATTCTCTCCTTATCTTTACGCGTACCTTCCTTCATAAACCAAAAATACCCAATATACTCTCCACCTCCTGTTTTACTCTAGTCCGTGTAAACTTCTTTCTTTATCGAGTCTCAAACATGTACGAACCCCGACTCGAGCTAACGGGCCCATACTAACTTGGTCCGAAGAAAATCCATGAATAAATCTCGTCTAAATCCAACTCGGGGAGTCCTCGGGTGAATATTATTCTTCCTGCCTCTCGTGTAGCTTGGTCTCGATGATAAAGCCACCGCAGTCGAACAAATCACCCATAACAGCTCATTATACTCCAATAGGATTATCCCAAACCAAAACAACGATTGAATCTCGTTAAACACCTTCCAAATTTCGAACCTAATCAGCCTCGTGAAAGAATAACTTTTCCAATTTTCTTAATTCAAAATGAAGGGGATGACCCCCCTATCCGACAAAGTGGAGTCCTTTTAGCAATTGGGGCTAAAACAATAATTTCTGGGTGCAAATAGCCATGAGGTGTAAATAGCAATTAGGGTACCCTTATCGGTGGAATACCCTTTAGTAATTGAGATGCCCCTTATCCAAATGAGGGGTCCGAATAGTAATTTTCTCCCACGAGCGCAGATACCACTTTTCGAGCCAATTTCTCCGCACATGTTTATTTCTCCAAAAACACCTACAAAGACACAAAAAGCCATAATAAACACAAAATCGAGCACTAACAAAATATACAATTGAGATTAAATTAGACACAAAAATGTGTCTATCAAATACCCCCAAACTTATTATTTGCTCGTCCTCGAGAAAATCAAATAAAATCCTAACTCACTTATCACAGCATCGTCGATTGCATTTAGCGTATGCAATAAGCCTTTAAACCCCTAGGTGGCCCTAGTGGCCGAGTTATAGTCTCGGGAGGGTTTACTGGAGGTGTACCCACAAAACCTTTACACTCCATACCCTAACTATCTACGAAAACCTTGAAGGCACTAAAAAAATCTCCTTGGTTGGCATACTTATTGACTACAGGAGGAAGTACCCTGATGCGAAATTCCAATTGCTGTACACGAGTTTGCACTCAAGCATACTAAAATTCATATATAAGTCACAAAGCTCTACTTAGATAGTCACACTATGGACATCAATACCCGGAGTCAAAACTAATCACATGGATAGATCAAGAAGATGGATATAGAAAAACATAGATGGTTTTGATGTTTACTAAGTGATCGATGTTTCTCATATCTCTGTCTGAAGGCCACTGCCAAAATGAACCTATCCTAATGGACTGAGATACTGGTCTGACTAATATCAACACGTCTGGCATATACAAGGGAACCAGCGGTCGATTTATTCACTGAACATTAATTTTTTTTTTTTTTTTTTTTTTTAACTGCATGATTAGATCTTTTGGATCCAAGCGCATGCTTCTTGTCAGCAGATTACATGATAGTTCCCGTGGATCCTGCATTCCACGCTTGTTTAGGCGACGGAGACGGGGAAAACACACACATATTGCTATTCCCAAGTGTTAATTTTATTCCGTTTGGTCTAATTGGTCTAGTCTTTTTTTTTTTTTTTTTTTTTTTTTTTTTTTTAGTAACTCAATCACTCTATTTCACCCTAGCATTGGTAACAACTTGAATCGTGAGCCCCACCTAATCACTTAGAGAAACATAGTTTAAAAAAACAAAATAAAAATACGAAAGTGAAAAGGACTCAACGAGATTGGTGAAACTATCATGTTATTTCTAACACCCGAGCTCGTGCTTTTATGAATAGACTCTTTAGATGTTGCCATCTAATCAAATTGGTTCCTCAACTCCTACAACCAAAATGCTTCCATCCACTTAGATTGGTTAGTGCCATCCTTAGTAAGCATAAATTTCTAGGCTCTGGAGTTTATCAATGCAACTAAAAGTTTCTCCCATACCCCAAACTTAAATCTAACATTGTCCTCAATGTTCTAAAGATAAAATTAAAAACATGAACAAGGAGAAACTGTTACCATTTGAAGTAAAAGAGTTAAGGAAAGATATTACCGTGTCGCATGAATATTGGGTTACCTCCCAAAAAGTGCTAAGTTTAACGTCTTGACCAGGACTAACAAAGGATTAGTCACCTCATAGAATCATAAAGTAATAGCCGAAATTTCGTGGGTCATCAAAACCAAATAGAAGCTATCACAAATAAAAGGAATCTGCAACATGCCAAGAAAATTAACAAATAAAGCACACCCTTGTCTAGTTTCCTGTTTAAGACAACTACATCTAGTTGTGGTTCAGGTTCAGGCTCTATAACAGGGTCCAAATAAAATATTTTCATGGGTTGGATTTCCTCGAAGCTAAGATCCGGTTCGGTTGTAAAGTCCTGAAAAACTCAAATAAGAACTTAGAAGCACATAATAATAACTGAATAATTGCGGATCCTTAAAGTCAATCGGGTTTGACTCACACAATTGACCACGATGAAAATGGCGGTCAATCATAATAAAATGTGTCGATACTAATTTCCTAAAGTACTCAGGTTTAGTCTCAAAACTAAATAATTGACACATTTTGAACTCATACATTCCCACAATTGGTTGAAAAATATTTGGTGGGAACACAAAATCAATCTTGGTATCATAGCCTGCGCTAACCACATCAACCAGAGGATGGGTTTCTAACAACTGAACTTCCCTATGGACATCACTAGGTTCAGGAAAATGTGTGTGAAGATAATCTTTTAAAATGGTTGAGGCACATATGTCAAGTCCCAAGTGAGGGACCTTTCTAAGAGTTAAGGCACATGGAGAATGATAATCACCCCCAAACTTAGAGTTTTTCGGTGTCTCTAGATAGACTAGTCACAACTTCCCTAATTTCAAGGTCATCGATTCCCGAAAATGGTCAATTGATTCTTCTAAGTCGGGTTCATCCTCACTCATCTCTACGAGTTCATTTTCTTTTTCTAAGTCTTTGTTTCTAAATCGCTAGACTCAAAATATACCCGTTCCTCTAAACCATAATCAGCTTCGTAATCATAAGGAAATACTACCTCGTCTAAAAACGGTGGTATCTCTAGTCAAATCCTCGTCCTTTTGAATAGGTGAATAATTATTAAAATTATTTGGATTGAAGTAGAAATAATATTATCGTTGTTAAGCTCAATTGGAGTAACAAATTCTGATCACTATGCCTACTCATTTCAAATTCTTCATCAACACTATCCTCATCATAATCATCATTGTAATAACATGAAAATGGTCGAACCTCATCTAAAGTAGTGTTACCAATTCTAACCTCGTCATCTTGATTATGCAAATAACTATCCTCATTTTCAAAGGTACTATTGGAAACACTATATTGGAAATTAAGACTATCTTGAGCATTTCTTCCTTGGCCTCTAACAACATTTTCTGAGTCGACTCACATGACTTCCTGATTTGATCTAGGAAAGAAGGTTCACACGTTGCATTGCTTTCGTCCAAAACTAAGTTATTCATCTCACATCTGAACTACGTGTTGACTCAAGTAACTTTTGTGTCGACTCAGCTAACTTACATGCGGACTCTAGTAGAGAGGAATTTTGCTCGTATGACCGGTGGGAATAAGGATAGTAATTGGGCTCACCATGGTATGGACCATAACCTTCAAAAGGCTGATGTTCCCAACCACTATTCAAATTATGGTCAAAGTAGTAACGTCCATTTTGAAACTCAGTCGGATATTCGTTGTATTGGCTATTGTAATACCAGTTCGACATTTTATTTGCAGGGGTGTGAGTTGTCACACAAAATAAAACCCACCGACAGGGGATTCGTGGGTGGATAGAGTCTTACCTCCCGTACCAGGACGGGCGATGAACCGTTGAAGTCGACTCGAGGCCACCGACTCCGATGTCGATGTCATCGAACCCGAGGGGCCGAGACGATGTATCGTAACTGTCGTCCTTCCACCGCAAACAGTTTATATTTAATTTTTAACCCTTCCTTAGGGTTTTAAAAATAATGTCCAAGTCCAAAATAAAGTCTAAAAAAAGTCCAAAAAAATAAAAAGAAAAATTACAAAAATACAACCCTATTTACAGTTTATAAAAATAAAACAAAATAGCTATATACAAAAATCTTCTTCTTCACTCCTTTTGAATTCCTCTTTTCTTTCATTCTTTGGCGATGCTTTCCTTTTATAGCACTTTTTCTTTCCTTGTAGCTTCGCTCCAAAATCTGAAAAGAATCGAAAAATACCAAAGGCGTAAAAAAGAACAAAAAATAATAAAAAGAAAAATAAACCTAAAACAAATCTAAATACAAGTCCGCGTCGGCGGCGCCAAAAATTGATGTGATTTTTATGTTGTTGTAGAAAAGTGGTAGTAAGGTTGTCGTTCACTCAGACTTGTAAAGACTCGATTTAAGAAAATACTAAAAACAAAGAAAATATATACACAAGTTTGTCACGAAATATCGAGAGAACTGGGACTTCGATTTCACCATAAAATTCATTCATTGGATTCATATAATTATTCTAGACAATTATAGCTCAAATAATAATAAAATATTGACTCTGTTTCTTTGCCAAAGGTAGATTTTTAAAAGATTAATTGTAAATCACAAGCATGACGCATCAAAAGTCTTAAAACTAAGCATACGTCATCAAACGAAATCACAACTAATTAGTGAAAATCATAAAACAATTAAATCAAGTGCAAGAAGTCATAAAAGAATTAAATATAATTACCACACGCATGAAATATGGCTTCCTCCGTCATCCCAGTGTTGGGGTTTAGCTCCTCATGCTCAAAACGCACCCAAAAAATAGAAACATGGCTCAAAAGGTGTTTTATTGAAGATATATATAAAACAGAGTTTTGTAACGCTGTAATGGTGTTCAGAGGACGTCACTTTGTTACAAGAATTTTAAGACTGTTGAACAACGATACTTGTTTGTCTCTGTCGTTGTTTTTAAGGCATCTGCGACAGACTTTGAAAGTCTGTTCTTCGTCTTCTTCTTCTCCTCCACTCCCTGCTGTTTGCTGCTCTGCAACTCCTTACGTTGATCTCTGCTCCTCCAAACCCTCTGCTACCCCCAAAACTCCCGACACCCTCTGTAGTTTCGAAACAATCTATTTATACACGTCAAGGACCGATTAAACTCGATTAAATCTCCCTTTTCTTTCACCTAAAGCTACGGCCTTTATTTCCTTATGAAACTCTCTTCACGCGTCTCTGCTTGGCTTCAAACTCCCATTGAATGGAAACTCTCTTAAAGATAGCAACAATCCATGCCGAGAATATATTCTCTCCTTATCTTACGCGTACCTTCCTTCATAAACCAAAAATACCCAATATACTCTCCACCTCCTCTGTTTTACTCTAGTCCGTAAACTTCTTTCTTTATCGAGTCTCAAACATGTACGAACCCTGACTCGAGCTAACAGGCCCATACTAACTTGGTCCGAAGAAAATCCATGAATAAATCTCGTCTAAATCCAACTCAGGGAGTCCTCAGGTGAATATTATTCTTCCCGCCTCTGTGTAGCTTGGTCTCGATGATAAAGCCAGTGCTCGCTCGAACAAATCACCCATAATGACTCTGTTATACTCCAATAGGATTATCCCAAACCAAAACAACGATTGAATCTCGTTAAACACCTTCCAAATTTCGAACCCTAATCTGCCCGTGAAAGAATAACTTTTCCCGCCAATTTTCTTAATTCAAAATGAAGGGGATGACCTCCCCCTATCCGACAGTGGAGTCCTTTTAGCAATTGGGGCGGAAACAATAATTTCTGGGGTGCAAATAGCCATGAGGTGTAAATAGCAATTAGGGTACCCCTTATCAGTGGAATACCCCTTAGTAATTGAGATGCCCCTTATCCAAATGAGGGGTCCGAATAGTAATTTTCTCCCACGAGCGCAAATACCACTTTTCGAGCCAATTTCTCCGCACATGTTTATTTCTCCAAAAACACCTACAAAGACACAAAAAGCCATAATAAACACAAAATCGAGCACTAACAAAATATACAATTGAGATTAAATTAGACACAAAAATGTGTCTATCACCAATACCACCGTCACCACCAAACGAACAACCACCAACCACCACCGCTGCCACTGTAGGATCAGAATATCACAACATCAATACCTTTGCGAAATCTTTATACAACACATTGTGAAGATATCGCAGACTGGTTACAGAAATGACGCAACAGATGACGACAGCCTAAACACGAGAAAGATGTGGAGACCTAGCGAGATTTAGGAGTGTTGCAAAATCTAACACTTGTATACTTGCGAGAATATCGCAAGTCAGATCCTAAAATAAAGGACAGCTTAGCTGTCACCCACTATGTAATATCCTACATAAAGAGCCGAACAGGCTTAAGGTGAGGGAGAGATCTTTTTAGAGTAGAGAGAAAGTTGTGAGGAGAGAGAAAGTCTAGAATATTAGTTGTATTCTTGATTTCATTTCCTTCTTATAAAATTCCTAAACTCAATTAATAAAAAGTGTGATTGTTGATCTTAAAGATGTGTTGATTATTATGAATTCTTGTGAGGGATGTATTGTAGGATTTCCTGCAACTACATAATGGCGCTAGACAAAGAAGTAATTGGAGGAATAATTCATGGAAATGAAGAGAATGAAGCGTTATAGGCATTGAGGCAAAGAATACACGAAGAAAGGCGACTAGAAGCAGAAAAACGTGCAAATCTGACTAGGCAAAATCATGAGTTGAGGATGGAAAACATGAGATTACAAGGTAGAAGGTCAAGAAGCACTACAAGATCAAGTTCAAGATCAGTTAGAGAAGAAATAAAGCGAAATCCGCTTTGTAGAAAATGCTAATGAAGATACTCGAGAGGAAGTTCAAAATCCAAATGAAGAACGTCGTGAAAGAAGAGAAATAATGGAAGATCGTTATATTCAACATGGTGAAATTCTTCAAAATGGACAAAACAATGGGAATTAGGGAAATAGGCAACGTCAGGAACGAAATAATCAAGATGGCGAAGAAAATCAGGAAAAAGTAAGGAGAATATTACATGGGAGAGAAGTTCAAAGAAATCGACAAATAATTGAAGATGAAATTGAAAGACATTACACTGAACAAGCACGTCTAGCTTGCGAAAGGGAAAGACTGAGAGCAGAAGTGGAAGAACAAGAGCTCCAAGAGGCAATTCGCCAGAACAATCATGATAATCGAGAAAGAAGGCGTGAACAAAATCGCAATAATGGTAATATCAATGAAGAATATGATAGAGTACAAAGGAGAGCTGAAAGGCGACAAAGAAGAGAAAATGAGAAGTATAATCATGTGCGAATTCATGAAAGAAATGAAAGACAAGATCGCAGAGAAAGACGAGAAGAAAATGATGAACAAGAAAATCAAAACAGATATGAACGTAGAAGAAGAGAAGCGGAGTTAAAAATACCAATGGATCCAAATTCTAGTGTAAATGAACAAATTTTGGGAGAGCTAGCGGAAATGAGAGGAATGTTAAGTAATAAAAGAGAAGGAGGTAGGAGACAACTGGACGAAGCCATATAAGAAGCTGTGAAAACTCCATTCACACAAGAAGTACAATTAGGATGAATACCCCCAAAGTGCAACCTACATGCATTAACCAGCATTTTTGACGGAACAACTTGTGCAGTACAACACATCAAAGCTTATGTGAGATGTATGCTACAATGGGAAAACCATGATGCTGTGTTGTGCAAATATTTTGCATCAAGTTTAACAGGAGAGGCCTTAAAATGGTTTGAGGTTTGCCAAAGAATACTATAACATCTTTCAACCATTTTCAGACTACATTCTTAGGGGCGTATATAAGTAACAATTCCTCGCGACCTGGCCTTGAAGACGTATTTGGGTTAAAGCAAAGGGTTGGCGAAAGTTTGAAGTATCTAACCATGAGGTGGAAGACAATGTGTAGTGATATGGCTGGTCGTGTGGATGAGAGATATCTCATTCTATCATTCATTAACGCTATGTTCGCAACCAATCTGCTATACATTCAAATTTTGGAATCAAGAATACGATCACAATGGTGGGTTGCGAGAATTTCAGGAGGAGTATATTGCTCTTGAGGAAAAGCAAAATGAGATGGAATCATACCCGATTGCGAACACAAGTTCAAAAGCGGCGAATGCAAGCTTGTTACCTAAGTTGATAAATACGATGGCGAGCACTTCGCAAGGACAATAAGAGAGGATAATGGGAGATAGTCGGCGAAACTAGTAGCTATGGGAAGTCGTGATCAAGAAGAATTCGAGAGAGAAAGAACTTCTATAACCGTAGTGAAATAACAAAATTCAAAGACTTGATCAGCCACAAGAATTTTATGGAGGTCAAATACAAAACTATCATAGAGGACAGGGAAGTCACAAGGTAATATGGGAAGAAATCAAGATGCCACCTCTGAATGCTAGTGTGGAGAAAATATGGGAAGCTATAATCTTGAATAAAAACATACCCGCACCATGGAACATGGGGAGTGAACCACCTCCAAGCCACAGAAGTCATGAATTTTGTTCTTATCATCATTTCCACGGATATTCAACAAATGACTGCAGAAATATAAAGAGAATCATCCTCAGAATGATAGATCGAGGGAAACTAAATCATTTTCTAAAAGACCAATCTCAGTCTCAACCATTACCACCACCCCCAGAAATTCGCAGAGTAAATACAACAAAAGGAGGAGAAACATTTGTAATAGAAGTTGGAGCAAAGGCAAAGAATCTGTTTTGTCACTCTATTGTACATTCGTACAAAACGATTGAAGAATTTCACGATAACACTCTCAGCAGGGTCTTCGCAAGAGATGCCGATGATAGAGAAATAATGAACATTGCGAAGGCATCGCCACTGAAAGAATGGCAAAAGCAAACTATTTCCTTCACCGCAGAAGAAGTACCTGAGGGTGGCGAGATGCACGATAACCCATTGGTGGTAAGATTGGAGATTAACCCAAAACCTAGTGATGATGAAGATGATGAAGCTTAGAATTCATGGGCAATCAACAGAGTTTTAATCGATAATGGAAGTTCCGTGGATATTCTTTTTTATCATGCTTATAAAACTATGGGAGGAAAAGACGAAGATCTAATACCTTTAACTTACAAAATCTATGGTTTTAATGGTACTGCCAATAAGCCTAAAGGGGAACTCAATATGCGAATTCCACTGAAAGGATTGTCCTCTGAAATTCTGTTCTATGTAGTCGATGTGGAATCACCATACAACGCATTGATTGGACGACCTTAGTTACATGGGATTCTAGGTATAGCATCGACTTTCCATCAATGCATCAAGTTCCCTCATCCCAGTGGTATTGGCATCATAAAAGGAGATTGGATTGAAGGAAAGAAATGTTATGAAATTGATGTAGAATCTTGCGAAGAAAGAGCTGCGAAGAAGAAGAATTGGAAACATAACATCAGAGAAAAACAAAAAAGTGAAAGATTGATGGTAGATGCAATAGAACAGAGAGAGGAAGAAACGCTGCGAAACCAATGCATGCTGAAGGTAAGAAGCGACAAGAATTTCGCAAAAGATAAGAAAATAACAGAAAATTTCAAAAATGCAAAAGCGATAGCGAAAGTAAGAGACTTAAAGAGTGAATGTATTTGTTGATTTCATGAATGCAAAAGTAAAGTTGGGAGAAGAAAGAAAGATGTATGACTGATTTGTTAAAAAAAAAAAAATATTATGAATGACAAAGATGAGATTGCGAAATTACAAAAGAGTTGATATGCAGAAGAAGAAAATATATTTTATGAATGACAAAGATGAGATTGCGAAATTAAAAAAGAGGCGTATGCGAAGAATAAACAAAATAGTCAGAAAAGGCGAACCTACTATGGCGTACACCTAGTTCGTGAAATCAAAATTTCGCAAAGAGGCAAATGTAAGACCTAAAGTGCGTCATAGAAGGGGGTACCTGTTGCATGGCTCAGCGAAAAGGTTACACCGCCCCTGGAACCTGAGTCATGGAGATTTGGGGTCAATAAAGCCCATCCAGGAGAGGTACCTTGGATTTTCAACCTAAGCTTATGACTTAGGTTGGACGACCCAGGTCTCTTCTAAGGAGTGCGGCATCGATCAAGGCGCCGAGGTACACAGTTGAGCCAAGAGTGCAGGGGAATTTGAAGCATCTCGGCCATTCTTGGCAAGTCTTGACATATCTTTGCACTCGGCCAAGAAAACCCCACTTAGGGTGCGATCTCGTAACCATAAGCCATATAGGCAAAAGGATAAAAGGTTGCGAAAACAAGCGGTTGTTGTTTAGGCCGGATGGGAGGAGCCAACCTTGTATGGTAGAGTACGCCTCCTTGAAGGGGCAACCGAGGTGAAGATAAGGGCGGCACCCTCCATTAGGGAGCTGATAAGTGTCTTAAGACGTAAATGTCACGAGTCTTTATTTTCGCAAGAATATTTAGGCTTGTCATATTTGTGCGATAATTTTTAAGAGGCAATAATACAAAAGAGAAAGATAAGGCGAGATCAATGGGTCAATACATGAAAGTGTAAAGGCGTCCTGCGATTTCGTGCAAGACGACAATGTCATGGGGCTTTATTTTCGCAAGAATATTTAGGCTGTCATATTGTCGCATAGCGAAGAACGACAAAAGAAAAAAGTTAAGGCAAGGTCAATGGGTTTTTGCATGCAAGTGCAAAGACGTCCTGCGACTTTATCGCAATGA
The DNA here is from genome assembly GCA_023531295.1 of Papaver armeniacum. Classification (NCBI taxonomy): domain Eukaryota; kingdom Viridiplantae; phylum Streptophyta; class Magnoliopsida; order Ranunculales; family Papaveraceae; genus Papaver; species Papaver armeniacum. The sequence continues at coordinate 24,965 of JAJJWW010007805.1, read as the reverse complement.
CAAGGGGTGGCGTAATAAGACCTTTAACTAGGAAGGCAAAATAAGACCACATAAGAGAATCAGAAAGAATGAAATCTCGGGAAAAACCAAGAAATATCTAATCGCGAAAATTCAGAAACAGCTGCGAAACTGAGGCATAAATACATGTTGATATTTAAAATGACTTGCTTAATCTTTCATTTGGATACAAATAACAGAGGCAAGTATGGGAATGAATAGAATAAGAACGTGATATTTGTCTCCATATGATAGATTTACGCACGCATGAAATGAAAGATTAATATTTATATATTGATTAACCGTATTTCAAAAAAGAATTGCTTTTTTAATATGTGCAGGAAGAAACAAAAAAAAAGGTAGAAATTGCATTTGAAGATTGAATAAATTCGCAGCAAAATATTACAAAGATAGGAGATTAAAGAACGAATGTACAGATATTACAAAAAGAGATAGAAGAAAACAGAACTATTTCTTGTTTGATTCTTCTTCTTCTTCGTCTTCATCAAATTCTTCTTCTTCTTCACTAGCATCACTGTCGGAGAGATATCCGGAGGGGTACATTCTTTGGAATTTATGGCTTTGAGAGACAAGAGTATTTGGAATGAAGGATGTTATTATCATCACAAAGACCTTCTTAATAGTTTGATTGCGAAAAAGAATAGCGTCATTCTTAAAGTTACGCACATAATCTTTAATTGACTCTTGATGCTGAACATTTATCATTGTGAGAAGAAAGATCCTTTGCGAAATTTTGCTCCTTTTGAGACTCAAGTTCTTCAACTCTTTTGTGAAATCTCTCTTCAACTTCTGCGAACATATAACAATGAGTCAGCAACTTGTTAATAATTTATGAAAGACGAACAATTAGTAAAGAAGAACAATTAACAACCTTCTCTGTCAGAAATCATATCCCTAACCAAAGTCGTGTGCTCAGCTTGAAGACTAACATTTATTTCTGGCGTCATCTAGAACTTTCGCAGCCCAAGCGAATTCATCATCATTATTTATGAGAAGAAGGGAACGAATTTTATTCTCTCTTTCGCTAAGTACAACATTTCTGGGGTTAGAATCATCTCGTTCTATTTGAGCCTCAAGAAGAGTTTTTTGGAATTTCGCTAACGCTTGAGCACCTTGTCTAGCGATGCGATCTTTATCATCTATGAGATCACTGATCTTGGTTCTTAAAGTATTGATTTTCTCTTTAGAGTTAAGATAGAAACGTTTAAATTTGTTGGCTAAGCCCAAGCTGGATCTATGGTCAATTTCTAAGAGGCAAAGTTTGGATCTGAGTTCATTTATGGGAAGAGATTTAATCTTGTCATTTGAAAAACTATTCAAAGAATTATTAAGGTGTTCAAGAAGGGTATTATTATCCATAGAATTGGGGAATGAGTGAAGGAGAATGGCTTCATCAGAAAGATCATAGACGTCTGCGAAAATGATTGTTGTTCTTTCGGGAATGACATTATATGGGGGAGAGTTCTTAATTGAACTTGTGCTTAATTGCCAAATCTTTGTGGGGAGCGCGGCTGTGGAATATTATAGGAGTTATCTTGTATCTTTATAAACTCCTTGATGAAAGCATTTAGCTTCAGCTATATGATTGCATCTAAAAAGTTGATATGTGTTTGCTTTTGGTCATGAAATGTCCCTATGGAAATTTCATTAGGATCCCACTAGTTTTTGTACCTTTGCCAATTTTATTGACAAAAAGGGGGAGAATTAATGTGTAGTTCACATTACAAATACATATGGTTTTCGGATCATTATGTAAGGGGGAGTGGTTTCCATGTGAGATGGAGTATTGACTAAGGTAGAGTGATACATATCACCATAGTATTGTTGTCGAAGTTGTGATACAATTAAACTTTGATGTTGTATAATAATACTATGACACTGTTAACAATGATTGAGAATTTTTGTTTTCTCATTGTTATGGCTACGGATTTTCAACAACGATGATACTAAACTTACAACCTTTGGAATCATTGGAGTACTTGGAAGTGACGAAGATTTCGAGTAATGTTGAAGAACCAAGGAGATCAGACATGTGGAAGAGAAGCTACAAAGTTTATTTATTTATTTTGTATTCCATATGTATTGATAGTTTTGTCACTAAAATTGACAAAGGGGGAGACTGTTAGAGCACTGCTCGGTCGAACTCGCACGAGTTGCTATCTCAAGCATGCACTACACCATTTTAAGGAAATATCAACCCCGAGTAGCAACAACACTAGCGCAGTTGCGAAATTTTGGCATCTTGAAGACTAGATATTTTGTCCTTTTGAGTATAAGAATCAGCTTCTAATTGTTTGTTCTTTTCATGAAGAGCAACAACTTCAGCTTCTAATTCTTCATTTCTCTTGCGAAGTTGAAGATTCTTCTTTTCAAGAATCCCACATCTTTTTTCCAAATCTGAGGCAACATCGAAAGAAGCCTTCCCAGTCTGCGAAGGAAAATGAAGAAATTGTCAAGATATAGTATAACTTTAATTCATGATTATGAAGAAATAGAAAAACGAAGGCATACCAAGATACCAAGTGAATTCAGAAAGCTAGGAGTCACTGATCTGGAGACTCCATGAAGAGAATCATCACCATCCAGTAAAGGGGCATCACATATATTCGCAAGAGCTTTGCATGTGCTAGTGAGATGATCATCCCCAATCCCTTGCATGGAGTCAGATAAGATGCTAGACAGTTGTGCCATAGAAGATTTAGGAGGAAAATATTCCCTTGTGAAAGATGTATCAACATCATAATTATCATCATCATCAGAGCTTTCGCCAGACTGAAGATTTGAAGGAGAGGGAGAGTGAACTTTTCGCTTCTTTGAAGGTGGAGCAGTAGACTTCTCCTTTCGAAGAGAACTTTTACCCTTGCCTTTGGTCTTCGCAATCCTAGACCCTTCTTCTTCAACAACTACAACACCAACCTTCGCACACGAATGAAGATAAGAAATAGAGGCAATAATATTGTTAAAAATAATAAAAAAAAGTATTTCTTACTTCATCCGTGATCGAACGAAGCGCTGCTAGGGTGCTTGCCTTCTTAGTCCTTTTGTAGCTTCTTCTTAGCTTGTTAATCTGAAATTTTCGCAAGATTAATAGGTATAAAGAGGAATGAAGACTATACACTGAGCGAAATTTAAGAAATATACCTCTTTCTCTTTCTCGGGCCAATTAAATACCCAAGGTTGATAAGCAGCGAGATTCGCAGGTAGCACATTTGAACCAGAAATATAAGGCCCCTTCAAAACTAGTGTAAAGACACACCATCTGTCATCTTTAGAGTGACGAGGAGTATTATTCTTGCCAGAATGCCAATCAATATCTTGTATAAGTACTTTATCATCAGCAATGTTATCTTTTCTCTTCAAGCGGACACCCGAGCGAGTACTATCTTTCTTCATGGGTATTAATTCATAATTTTCAAAGAAGCTTTCTACTGTATATTTTTCAGTGAATATTTACAAATCCTTAAAATTTGGATATCTAGCTTCTTTTTGATAAAGAGACCCTTTACCAGCACCACGTTTAGCGAATTCAAGGATTAAACGAATGCAGTCCCCACTCAATTGGTAGATGGCTCGCGAGAAGTTCGCGTGAGCAAGAATTTCGTAAAACAAAGGAAGATTAGGATCATAGAGAGGAATGGGAAGGCCAGCGAGAATCTGACCAAGCGAAATTATGATTTCTTTATCATCACAATGATGATCAGAAAAACAGTTTAGCGAAAAGAATGGATTTAGCTCCTTGATCGGGAATGGTGGCTAATGTAAAACCTCTCCCTTCGAGATCTTTACGAATTCCTTCAAGATAAGTTTCATATTTACGACCAGTTTGAGCCATTTTCGGTATGGGAATGAAGAAGAAATTAAAGATCAAAAGAAGTAGAAACAAGAAAATTTACAACAGCAGGAGCGGAATTTACGGAGAAACGGTGAAGAAAAGTTGCAGAAAAAATAAGAAGGAAAGTAAAAAAGAAGAAAGAGAAGAAAGAGAAGAAAGAGAAGAATATATATATAGAGAAGAATTCTCGATAAGATAAGCACATTTAATGCGAAGAGTAGACGTGAACGGTTGAGAAATAGCGGTTGAAAAGGACGTGTCAAGAAATGGATGGAAGAAGAGATACGTGTAATAAATTCTGCGTAAAAGTACATAATCATGTCAATACAGAAGAATATGGAAAAATGAACAGCTGCGAAATTTTGAAGCACTAATTCTCATGACATTCTCTCCTTCGCAGAGAAGACATGAGAAGAGGCAAGATGTAGGATCAGAATATCGCAACATCAATACCTTTGCGAAATCTTTATACAACACATTGCGAAGATATCGCAGGCCCGGGTTCTGAAAATGACGCAACAAATGACGCACCCTAAACACGAGAAAGATGTGGAGACCTAGCGAGATTTAGGAGTGTTGCGAAATCTAACACTTGTATACTTGCGAGAATATCGCAAGTCGGATCCTAAAATAAAGGACGGACAAGCTGTCACCCACTATGTAATATCCTATATAAAGAGCCGAACAAGCTTAAGGTGAGGGAGAGATCTTTTTAGAGTAGAGAGAAAGTCTAGAATAGTAGTTGTATTCTTGATTTCATTTCCTTCTTGTAAAATTCCTAAACTCAATTAATAAAAAGTGTGATTGTTGATCTTAAAGATGTGTTGATTATTATGAATTCTTGTGAAGGATGTATTGTGGGATTTCCTGCAACTACAGCCACCACCACCGCCGCCACTACCACTGGAACAACCATCACCACCACTACCACTAAAAAAATAACCACCACCAACACCACCGACACCGCCTCCGCCACTACCACTACCACTAGAACAACCACCACCACCAACACTACCACCACCACCACTGCCACCACCGCCGCCGTAACCACCACCACGACTACTACTAGAACAACCTCCACCAGCACCAGCACCACCTGAACCCTAAACCTTGAACCCTGTGCCGTGGACCCTGTATTTTAAACACTGAACCCTAAATTATGAACTATGTACCCTGAAGGGTAATTTCGACTACTTCACTCTCTTTAACGGAAAATCTAACGGATTGGGGCATTTTGATTTATTTCCTAACGTCCGGGGCATTTTCACAAGGTTGGAGTTGGCTTTGGGACATTTTGCCATTTAATCCAAGCATTAAATTTGTGCTTTTGATAGATAAGCTAAAGTGATCGAGCTAGACTCTTCAAATAAGTCGAATCAATGTTCCGTAATCAGGCTCAATTTTGGGTTGGATAGGAGATCGAGAAGCAGGGGCAGGTCGACTAATACCAGTTTCAGATTGCGGGATTGAAAGGGGCCGACATACAATAATTTCGTTCTCCGGAAAGGTGTTAGTCGAGACACTACCCATCATTCCGCAGACAGAAAGTATATTAAAATCGGGCGAAGATTCAAAGGACGGGATAGATTCGGTAACCTTGTCTCCTTTATCGCGAGTAGTTTCTTAGTGACCTGAAGAATACAGAAGAAGTGCAGAAATGTTAAAATAGGGAGAATAATAACACACACTGATAATAATAGGCTATAGATAATAGTACTTGCGGATGAATGCTCACTCAAGGATGTGCACTTCATTTATTTTATTTATCTCAGTAATCAAATATAGGACTTATCAAGTCAGATCTAAACGGAGTAAGTGTGCCTGGTGACAAAATATCATTACGGGCAGCAGATATATTATCATCATTAGGCGAGCTATCATCAATAATTACGATAAAGGAAAAGTCATTTCCTCTCATGGATTCCCTTCCTAAAGGAATCCGAGCTGCATTTAAGTTGAGAAAAGGGCTAGGAGGACCACCTGATGAAATATCTTCGGAACTTTAAGGTTCCACTCCAAGGTGTCACTGGAACTGTAATTTATGTTTTATTTATTTTCAGCAAAGCCCGGGACAAGTCCACCACTTGACGCACATAAACTTTCTTCCATTAAGTCATAATCTTTATTAAGCAAGCATTTACAGCGACGAGCAACTTCACAAATCTTCTCTGACATAGCATCAGGGATCTGAGTAACATTTCTGTTCGGGACTTCTGCATATCTGTTCACGTGGTATAGACGGCAATCTTGGTGAGTGTTTCGAAGTCTCCTGAGCCTTATAGCAACATTTGTTCTAGGGATTGAAGCCGAGGCTTTATTTCTGCCTACCGTGGGACACCAACTTTCTTATAGAAATCCTAAGGAAGTAGGAAGACCAGTAGAAAAACTATGACAAGAATTTTTTGAAGCTACAATTATTTCAGATGAATTAGTTCTTCCCAAGCCGACAATTTCCTTTTAATAGTCACATTGGGATGGATAAGTAAAAGGATGCTCTAGAGACAAAACAAGAACATTTCATCCGAGGAAACAGATCTACTATGATAAATAAAGGAGGTACTATATGGGAAATGAAAAGCTTATCCTTGGAAGATCATCTGATGGATCGTAAGATGAAACGAAAAATAAAACTATGGAAATTGGGCAGGCCCAAGAGGCACATAACACAAGCTATATGCCAGATGGGGTAAACGAAACAACGAAGACATTAAGTCACTAGTGCGCGCTAAATGCTAGTGCGCTGTTTCTGAATTTCCGTATGATAGTTGTATAACACTTCAACAGTTGTGGAGCACTATTGGGGGGCGAGACACGAGGCATCTCAACAAACACAGTTCAGAACCCGAACTTCTTAATCCCACAATAAATTATGGGTTAAGAGGGAGCGATGTTTGTACCCTAATATTTGGGTACTATTATAGGCTAACTGTAGCCTTGCTAGCGAGAAAATCTTCGATCCATGCCCAGCCCCCCGTGTACGTTGGCCCATTTCCACCGGCCCGTTTTTTTTTTGTATATACCCAAGAAGAAAGTTCTGGAACATTACAATTTATTTGGGGAACAAGTCTATATTTATATAAATAGGGTCAAAACCCTGAGAGGAAGGGGGGACTCGAGGGGGGACTCGAGGGTTTCATACCCATTGAAAACCATTGTAATTCTTATCAATAAAAGATTTCACCCTAAGGGGATTCATCTGTGGATGTAGGCATTACTCGGCGAACCACGTTAAATTCGTGTTTATTTTATCTTTGATTCACTTTCTAACCCTAATTTACATCACCATCATCAAATCATTCGTGTTACGCGTGGATGAAAGTATTTTCGGTACAAGCAACAAGATTAGATCTAATTTTAGTGAAAGATTCTTAAGAAGATTATCATTAAGAGATGTGATTTCTTCATTAGGAACATCTTGATGAAGCTCTGGAGATGATTAAGAATCGCAATCCCGAAGATTCAAGGCGAAGTTTCTTGTTAGGAAGCAGAATGGTCCAGACTTTTTCGGTTTTGCGAGTTGCGGCTAGAGGTAGACATTGATCGGATCTCTATAAAATGAAATAAGGAGTCTTTCCTCTTATAAATAAGAAAAGTTTTTCCTCACAATCTTTGAGAAAATTAATTCAGTTATTTTCTTAACCGAAAATTTATTTTATAAATATTTTTGTTAAAATATTTACATACATATCCTTACTGCTTACTTTTTGAGGGTAACGAGTAAGGATTCATGATAACTAGTTAGGTTATAAATTTTCGGTTGTTGAGTTTCAACATTCTTACATATTTGAGAGTCTTTCATGTTTGAACTATTGGGTTCGTCTCTCTAATTTGATGTGAGATCTTGATGTCTAGAAATCACATCATTTAATTTTTTACGTTGATTTTCACCAGTGATTTTTGATCTAGACTTAGATCTTGAAATTTTGGATTTACATAGTTTCTCTCTCTGTTTAATACCAGTACATTGTTTTTTATAGTGACCCCATTGTTTGCATTTGAAACATCCCCCAGACTTAATCCGGTTGCAAGGCTTAGGTTTTATAGATTTATTCAACATTGTTTCCTTGCCTTTTGATATATTCTTATCAAGTGATGATTTTCCAAAGCAGTGAAGTTTATCTCTCAATATCAGATTCTCCGCTTTTAACTTTCTGATTTCATCTTGACAACACTTGATGTCGGAGATGAGTTTAGATACTTGTTATTTCTCGGAACATTGAGAGACCTCGATTTTCATAAGACGCTTGTTAAATTTTACTTTATCATTCAGATAACACCATTTGAACTGATCAAGCGATGACTATAATCCATTGATTTAGGATTCAAGAACCTGAGTTCTTTTATCTTCACAAGGAAATTTTTGTATGAAATCGTAGACGTGAACTCTTCTTGGGTATCTGGAGTTGAGGGTATTTCAGAGTCACAGACTTCTTCAATGGTTGCGACTTGATCTAGTATACTGTCTTGATAGTTCTCGTCGGGGGAATAGTCAAGAGTGACGGTATATGCATTTCTTTTCCATTGAGTATCCTTAGTTGGACAGTCTGGAGAAATATGAGCAAAGCCTCTATATTTGTAACATAGAGGAACAATGGCATCATCATCCCAAGTGTCTTCAGTTTTAGAAATACGATTTCTTTTTGACACAGGAGATTCTCCTTTTCGGTGTCTCAATAATTTCTTGAATCTTTGAGTAATAAGAGACAAATGATAATTTACTTGACTTCATCTTCAACATCTAGATCTTCACGATCATGGGAGTCTTAGGACATTGAGCCCGGCGGATTTTTGATGGCTTTATAGGCCAGATTTTGTTTTTGTTTAGACAAGTACTCCTGATCAAATATCTTTAGTTTTTCAACAAGAGAACTTCTTGATAACGAGGAAAGATCGTTAGCTTCAATGATTGCATGTTTCTTAGATTCGTATCTAGATGGCAGCGATATGAGAATTTTGCATACTATATCTTTTCGAAATAGTCTTTCCAAGTGATAAAGAAGCATTAACTATCTCGGGAATTTAATATGAAACTCTTCAAAAGTATCCTTGTCATTCATTCGAAGGCTTTCCCAATCGGGCGTACGAGTTTGAAGTCTAGCTTCTTTCTCGATGTATTTCCTTGAATACGATCGAAGATTATACCAAGCTTCCCTTGAAGTTTGGCATGTTGATACATGATATTGTAGATCACGACTTACATCATGTATAATAGCATTCAAACCATCCCAGATTAAGCCTTAAAAGCCTTTTCTTCGTTTGAATAATCCACTAAAGCGTTTAAACTCGGTTTAAATTTTCAACTTTCGGGGCGATTATAACCATCGAGGACTAATATCAAAGTATTAAAGTCTCTTGATTGAAGAAAGATCTCATAGCGATTTTCACCATAGATAGTTTGTTCCGTCAAATCTTGGCGGTATGTTAATTGAAATCGATTCATGTGAATTCAAATTCATTTCTTATAGGTTGGATCGCACCAAACACAGATTTTTAGATCTTTTCGTGTTTGCCTGCTCTGATACCAATTGAAAACACGAGGGTACCCAAATACACCACAATCTTTTATTTTGATCACAACCTATACAAGACCCACTGTGTATAAACGTCTTAGAGCAACAATCACTCAAGGAATATTTCAACAGTGTCCAAATGATATAGGGTTAGTCTGAACTGGCCTAACTCATGAATTAAATATCAAAGGAAAGTGGAGAAAACCAATACACTATGTGTGATTGTCTATGGATATGGAATTGAGACAATACAACAACAAAGAGATCACTTGATAAAAGGTACGGTAATAACTGAAACCAATAGGATCAATACCAAGTGCCCTGTTAACGTGCAAAGTGTAATTTACTTTAATTATAAAAAAAAATTATAATGCAGAAAGATAAAGTAAATGGCACAATAAGATTTTGTTAACGAGGAAACCGCAAATGAAGAAACCCCCGGGACCTAGTCCAGAATTGAATACTCTTAGAATTAAGCCGCTATACAAAATCAACACTAACTTCGTATAGTTGAGACCAAGCAACTAAACCTATAGTTCACCTAGTTTCTTCAGTATCTCTGCGCTTTCGACATTCAATAAGTCCACGCATTAGAAAATTTCCTTTGGATCGTATTCCAAACAGTAAAGGAATAACAAATCTGTTTGGTAACAACTCTATTGATTCTTTCCAATGAAGATATCTCAAGTCATATGCAAAGGCTCTTCCGTTTAACCAATAAACTCCTTTGCCTGGTTAGATCAATCCAATCTTCAATTACCGAAGTAATAAGATCCAGATTTGTAACAATCAAATAGAAATCAAGATATCTATTATTGCTACCGATCTCACGCAACTAATCAATCGAATGGATACGATATTAGTTGGATCCCAGCCGATCAAGTTTTGTGCACACCAAAGATATAGAAACCAAATCAGAAATCTTCTTTGTCATAAAAACTTCTTAGATCTTCAATAAACACCTGCACAATACAACTTGAATCTCTTGTGATCAATCACACACAGAACGGAGTCTATTAATAATGGATTATCACAAGACGTCTTTAGATCTACAAACAGTTCCAAAGATCCCGTCGAAACTTCGATCTAGTTTGAGTGAATCTTATATCAGAAGAGAAGATTCTCAAGAATAAACAAACTAGGTGCAATCAAAGCTCAACAACCGTTAGTCAATCAAATCAATCGAAAACTAAAATAAACTGCAATTATCTAGTTTCCCACCAACGGTACTCGTAGAGCTTCTTGATCCCACAGAAGTCTTTAAACGAGCGGTCGTAAGAGATTTCGCCTAATTATGGTACTTTCCTCTCCGGATAGACGGCTCCACCAGTAACAACACAAAAGAGTTGTTTTTCTGGCTCTTAGGATAGTTTGCTCGAAATGCAAACTTGGGTATTTATAGACCAAGGAAGTTTGGACACCAAGGAATTTCCAAAACCGAATATTCTCAAGATATGCAATATATTACCAAATCGGTTTTCATAATTCCTGGAAATACTTTGTCCAATATAACCGAAATTTCACTAGAAAATCTCCAATTAGTAAATGCACATTACCAATTTTTATTCTCCAGAGATATGCATAAAATTAATAACCTTAATTAAAAGATTCTTAATTTATTTTCGGTCTGGGATCTCCTTGAGTAATTAAGGAATATCTTGAACAATAAAAGATAAGAATTACTGAGTATGTTCAAAATATGTCTACATCTTTTCTTATGTAAATCCTCTTTCATATTTAAAATCTTGGAACCGATTATACCACACTTCCAAACAAGTTTAGAACTGGTTCATCTGTATTCCAAGACAACTATGTGATTGATCAAATATCAATTCATTAATCATGGGTTTACGGTTTTACTAAACACAAGGATCGGTTTTACCTCCATATGGTTACTGGGACCGGTTACATCAGTTACCAGGATCGGTTACGTCAATTACCAGGACCGGTTACCATATTCTCATGGTATTACTTGTGATCGGTTACACAAGTCACTAGGATCGGTTACACCAATTACTAGGACCGGTTACACTAATTACAAGGATCGATTACACAATACTTTTGTGATTGGTCACACCAATTACTAGGATCGGTCACACCAATTACAAATATTGATCATACCATCTCGGGTGATTACTTAGGATCAGTTACACTAATAAAAGTCATACCAATACATAAGTCAGGCACTATGACTAGTTTTACCAAGATACATAACAAGTTATGATCGGTTCTACTAACTCACACATATTGGTAATCCAAAGATATGCAATGAATAACAATACCAGTAAGCCTAGCGATTTCCCATTCTATTCATAAAAAAAGTTCATGAATTTACTTCCTTTAAACAAATGTAAACATCGTTACCTAGGATGAAATCTTCACCTTTACCCATACACATAATCACAATAGCATTCATACGATTATGTCGATGTCTTATATACGAAGTTCAAAAGATAAGCGTTATACTTCGTATCCTATTCCTTAACACTATGATCATGTGATCATGTCCTACTACTATAGTATAATCATTCATGACTTCACGATTATGTTTTCAATATAGCACAACTTGAAAGATACGTTAGGAATGAAACAGTTCAAGTAAAAATATTACTAACCTCAAGAGGAAGAATGATGTCGTCGTTGTAGCTTGTTACTTCTTCACATTCTTCAAATCTTCGAGTAATACTTGTATGTCTCATAATCCTAGACTTTCTAGTATAACCTATACGAAGTTGTCTTTAGTACATAATCAAGCGACTCTTTAAATGAGTTTGATTCACTAAAATATGACAACCAAACTTGACATTCCAACGCTTGGTGGGTTCAACTGAGCAATGCTCTAACAGGTGGTCTAGCTTTCGAGAGATCTGGAGAAGCTAGAGCTGTCCAATGAGCCAAGCTAGGTCAACCGGCCCTAGCTTGTCAACCCGTTGACAAGCTAGGTCAACCTAACCCTAGTACTATTCATCTACAAGCCCAAAATCTCAACCCTAGCCCTAGGCAGGTTGGCTTGGCGGATTCACGGGTTGGCTTGTTTTACTAAGCCACACAAAATTCAAGTATTTCTATTTAAAAATAATTTTATTTTTTTGGTGCTAATGAATCAATTTATTTTGGATTTGATATTTCTATTTTATTGATATGTAATGTGAAGGGATTGATGATCTAAAATAATACAAAGGATTTAATTACTAATTGTTATTCGTTAATATGTATATAATAAACGTAAAATGTGTTTTTTATTTCTTAGGTGTAGGCTTCTTTGGTTCTATTGAATGTAAATTTCAAGTTATTGGTTGTCATTCAATTGTAAATAAGATATAAATTTGATTATTGAAAAAATATAAAATGATATCACGGGAATTTTTTTGTGTCTCACATCAACCAAAAAATCAGACATATGACTATATGAGCGACTATATGAGCATATACTCACGGGTTGACGGGTAACCCGCGGGTTGACCCTAGCTTGGCTTGTTTTCTACTAGGGATAGATATGCTAACCCTAGCCCGGCTTGTTTAGCCAACGGGACAAGCCGAGCCGGGTTGAAACAAGCCAAGCTAGGTCCAACCCGCAAGCCGGGTTGAAAATTGACAGCTCTAGGAGAAGCTTAACTTGGAAATGCTCACTAAGCTTGCATGGAGAATATTCATTGAACCAAACAATTTAATGACTCAAGTACTGAGCAGTAAGTACTTCAAATCAGGAGATATCATTCATCAGAACATCTCAGCTAAAAACTTCTCTTATACATGGAATGGCATAACAAAAGGACTTCTTATTGTACACCAAAACTACTTCATGGAAATAAATAATGGATTGAATATAAAAATATGGAAGGACAAATATGGATACCTGGTATGACACACCCTCAAGTTCCCATTAATGATCTTTTTTCGCTTTTATGAAAACGCTGCATAGCTTTTTCTTCGCGACACTCCTCATTGTAATGTCAACTTGATGGATATCTTATTTGATGTTGATACTTCTCTCAAGATTCAAGCACTTTTCATTGAAAACAGCAAGGAAGACACAATGATTTGGATGCCTGCAAAGGATGGTAAGTTTTCAGTAAAAATCACTTATAAAATGCTGACTTTCAATGACAGAGAAGTCCAACTTAATGGGGTTGCAGTGAACAAAAAAGTATGGAAAGCCTTATGTGGTTGTAGATTTGCTCAACGTATTAAACTCTTTGCATGGAAATGCGTAAGAGATATTCACTCTACTAAATGCAAAAGAGCAACTTACAATGATAGTCTGGATACTAGATGTGAAATATGCAGATGTTCTGAAGAGAAAACGGAGCATTTTTTGTTTGAATGTAAACATGGTATAGAAGTCCGGAGAGACAATGGAGCATTAATATTGATGCAGTCAGAGATAATTGCAACTCCATTTCTATATGGGTTATAAGCTGGTTTTCCTCTACTCAATCTGATGAAGGAGAAAGATGGTTGTATTCTCTAATGATAGGAGCTTAGGTAATATGGAAGGATAGATGTGATTTAGTTTTCCAGGGAGTATCACTTAACCCTTTTAGCTCTGCATGAAATTCATTATCATCTTGCTTCTCATATGCATGCTGCCAATAACTCTTTAAATTTTTTTTTTTGCTGAATCACATTTTTTATTGATTGAAAAACAAAGTCACAAGACTAAAACAGGACTGACTCAAGGCAATTACATAAAAACAAAACAGAAATTACAGACTCAAGAAAGAGAAAGCTAACAGAATTTTAAATTTTGAAAAAAAACATGATTTGGCTCTCATATGTGAGCCCAGATCTGCTTGCTGTCATTCTGTAACTACCTTCATAAACTTGCTGAATGATTCTTCTTTTAAACCTATTAAGTTTAGGCTTAATTTCACCAAAAAGCTCGGCATTTCTCTGAAACCACAGCTCTTTCATAGTAGCACAAGCAGCTGTCATCCATATCTGTTTTACCAATTTACCTTTGTGTTTTGCCACCTGACAAACATCTGCAAATGATTTAGGCTTTAAAAATATAAAAACCATAGTCAACCAATCCCAACTGCAATACTGAACTTACACTCCCAGAGAGTATGATTCATATTATCTTGATCTTCACAGCAAATGCAGCAGATTGAAACCATTTCAAATCCCCTCTTCACCATGATAGAATCATCTACATAGACTTCTTGTTGCAACTTCCATACATTGCTGGCAATACTAGGATGAAGGAAATGCTGCCAAATGTATTTTGTCCATGACAAAACTGGCTCATGATATCTTATTCTTTCAACTGCAGAATGAGTTGAGAAATTACCATTTTTACCAGCATTCCATAATCTTATATCAACACCACCATGAACAATGAGCAAATGATGATTGGAGACAAGTTGTTGCGGTTCAACTGGAATGTTCCATGACCTTCGAGATAAAAGCGCATTCACTTTTAGACCAATATTGTGCTTGACATATTCTCGCATAACCAATGTCATTTATCAATGGATTTTTCCCCAACCAAATATCAAACCAAACTGAAATATGTGAGCCATCACCAATTTTCCATCTGATATCATCTTTTAAAGCATTCCATGCCCATTTCAGTCCTTTCCAAATTGTGGATTGTCTCCAATTTGATGTCCATTGACCATATCTATCTTGAAATTTTGCAGATAAAAACAGTGCCCATTCTTCATTTGAATTTAAAATTCTCCACATGAGCTTCATTAACAATGATTGGTTGACAACTTTTAGTCTTTTAATACCTAGACCACCTTCCTCATAATGGGTACACACGTTTTTCCATGAAAGTGTTTTGAATTTTCTTATGTCTCCATCTCCAGTGCACAAGAAATTCCTTATAATTTTTTCACATATCTTAATCACAGAAGAAGGCCATCTATAAACTGACATGTTATAGATAGATAAGCTACAAAGAACAGATTTAACTAGCACCAATCAATCATGAAAAGATAGTAAGTTACCTTTCCATGCTGCCAATTTGCTTTGAAGCACTTCAATTATATGCCAAACCATTGCAGATGTAACTTTTCTTGGAGCAAGATATACCCCCAAATATTTGTCAGGGAATTCGGCCACTTCCATGTGTATCATGTTACTAATCAATTGTCTTCTTATGTGTGAAGTACCATCCACAAAGAGCTTACTTTTGTTTTTGTTAATGATCTGACCAGAAACAGCTTGATATTCATCTAGTAGTTTAAACAAATTCTTAAGACTCTTCTTACCTCCATTACAGAATATGAATACATCATCTGCAAAAAACAGATGAGTAGGATGTATTCCATTCTTCATTACCATTGATTGCATCTCACCCCTTTCCACCAAAGCAGAAATGTTTCTGCTTAAAACATCCTCCATCAGAACAAAGAGAACTGGAGAGAGTGGATCTCCCTGTCTCAAGCCTCTCCCCACAGAAAAAAAATCCATATGGGCCTCCATTAACTAACACAAAAACCCTTGTTGATTTGAATAAAATGATTAACCACTCACACCAAGATTCAGAAAAACCATATTTCAAAAGAACTTTAATAAGAAAATCCCAACTTATTGAGTCATAAGCCTGAGAAATATCAAGCTTAATTCCTACATTGCCTCCCTTTCTTTTGAATTTCATCTCATTGACCAGCTTAGAAGCAAGCAAAACTTGCTCATGTATGTTTCTTCCCTTGATATAGGCTGCTTGCTGAGGAGATATTAACTTTTCCATAAGCCCACTCATTCTTTTGGTGATCATCTTAGTAAAGATCTTGAAAACCACATTACTTAATCCAATTGGCCTAAACTGATTAGCAGTTTTAGCTCCTTGAGTCTTAGGCAACAAGAATAAGAAACTTGAATTCATCCCTTTTGGTATAAATCTTCTCCTCCAACAGAATTAGATAGTTGCTACCAAGTCATTTTTGATAATGTTCCAACAACTTCTAAAAAAGATACCAGAAAAACCATCAGGACCAGGAGCACTCTCTAGATCCATGTCAAAAATGGCAGCTTTAATCTCCTCCTCTTCTGGAAGTATATCTAATTTTTGCTGATCTTCTTCAGTAATGATTTTTGGTATAACATATAGCAAATTTGCTTCTTCACTCACAGGCTAAAACTCAAACTTCTTTTGAAAATGATCAACCAAAGCTTCATCTATTTTGTCTTGATCTGCAATTACATTACCATCATTGTCTTCAACCTCGCTAATCATGTTTTTGGCATTTCTAATTTTCATTTTAGTATGAAAAAAATTTATATTAGCTAAGCCTTCTTTTATCCACTTGACTCTAGCTTTTTGCCTCATCATAGTATTGGCTTGAATTTCTCTACTAGCATGTTCATTTTGAGCTTGAACTAAATTAGCAAGAGCATCCTTATCAAATGGATTAGCATCTGAAATTTGAGTTGCCAAATTTACTTTATCTGCAGCTTCCTTAATCTTTACTTGAACATCACCAAAGACTTCCCAGTTCCATGTATTGAGAACTTTTTTTAACTCCTTCAACTTGTGTAGAAACTGAAAACCAGGATCCCCCACCACATTTTGAGACCAACAATTTGATACAACTTGCATAAATTCTGGATGACTGAGCCATATTTTTTGGAACTTCCTTGGAGTGTTTTTTGGCTTTGGAATATTAGCACATCCTCCTAACAAAGGTGCATGATCAGAGAATATTCTCATGCCAACCTTATACCCCCAATCACTATACAGCTACAACCATTTTTGATTAAACACAACCCTGTCTAAATTGCATAAAATTCTCCTGCTTCCATGTTGACAATTAGACCATGAATATTGTAAACCATTTTTGGGAGCTTGCAATAACTCACACTGATTTAGGCAATCATTAAATTCTAACATTGAATTTCTGTTAGGGACTCTACCACCCACCTTCTCATCATGAGTGAGTACTGCATTAAAATCACCTAAAATAATCCAAGGTTTATTAAGATCACTTATAATCTTCATTTATGACCACAGAAACCTTCTCTGAATAACTTTGACATGTGCATGAACACCAGACACCAACACATATCCAACACTTACAGTTAACATCTGACCAGAAACTGAAATAACTTGAGGCTGTTGTATACTTTTGTTCCAGAATAACCAAATATTTCCTTTCATACCGGGACTAGAATTATGTATGACCATTTTTTCCATACCAAGAAGATTCAATTTACTACAGAAATAAGAACTACAAACAACTTTAGGCTCAGCAACCCAAACTAAAGAAGGACTAAATTGATTGATTAAAGACCAAAGTTTATCTTGGGATCTTACTCTTCTTAGGCCCCTGATATTCCAAAAAATTATCTTCATTGTTTAAGATGGGGATCCTTAGTTCCCCCTTTACCATGATGTTTTCTAAAATTATACTTATTGTTTTGTGGAATCTGACCACTTACCTTTGAAGGAGCATTAGGACTTTTATGAGCTTTAACTGAAGCAGAAGTACAAGTTGAAGTAGATGTAACCATTTCCTTCTCAACTACTTTAGCCCAAGAAGTAACTTGGATTAGAATCTCTTCTGCTCTACCATTTGTACCATTAATAAATTTGACAGTACTGTTATCCAAGGTATTTACTTCAACAGCTTTCACAATTTTAGGAGTTTCCATAATTACCTCTTCAAGTACCTCTTCTTGAGGAACATTTTCTAGAGCACTGAATTTGCTTCCTTGTGAAATACTTTCCACATTTGAATAATTGATTTGAACATCCTTAATTGAATCTACTACTGAATCTTCATGTATGACAGGGTTACAAATATCAAAAGGTACTTGTTGCTCCCTTCTTTGATCATTTTTAGGAACACTTTCCACATGTTTTTCTTGTTCTGTGTTTTTCTTAAATTTGCATTCAGAGTTCAAATGTACCACAATCTTACATGAGGAACAAAATTTTGGACAATCTAGAATCATCACATCCTGAAAGAAGCCTCCATATTTGGTCCCAATCCACACTTTACTAGGAATATGCTGAGAAAAATCAACTTCAACCAAAACATTTGCATAATATCCAACCTCAGATCTAGCTGTAGCATTATCAATCTTGAGTGGAGTTCCAATTTCCTTACATATGGTAAACAAAATTTTTCATTCCAGAATTCCAATCCCAACCCAGGAAATTTAACCCATACCATTGCTTTAGAAGTTCTTTGATTTCTTTGCTTTGAAGTTGTAAACCCAGTTTCTAAACTGTAATATTTGATTCAACACTTCCCATCTCTGAGATTTGATATATTGTTTATCCTGATCATTATCAAGCTTAATTGCAAAAAAAAAAAACCCTTCAAAGAGGAACGAGTTTACAATCTCCCACTAACTTCCATTGACTTCTTAAAATAACTGAAGCATCAACAAATTTGATCTTCTGTAAATCAAGCCTTCCAATAAGAGAAAACTTCCAAGGATCTAAACTTTTTCCAAACAAATCATCTGGTAACTGGATCGAAGGAATTTTCTTAAAATTTTCTCCATTTCAGAACTATGATGATTAATCGAAGTATTTTTCAGACAATCCATGTAAACACTTCAATTAATACTCAGTAACCATTGTAAATCAAATAATCAGAGAAGATTTTTCACCTGAATTGATTGCTTCAAGCCCTGAAAACGAGATCTGGGAAAGAAAATTTTCGCTTGAGTTAATTGCCCGATTCGCAGAGCGTGACTCAGCCCGATTCCAAAAAAAACTGTATCTCTAAACTATTTCTTTAATAATATCAATATTTCTAGATGGAAACCACCTATAAAGGGTATTATTAAGTTCAATATTGATGCCTCTTTTGATCATCATACTAATGAA
Source organism: Papaver armeniacum (assembly GCA_023531295.1). Classification (NCBI taxonomy): domain Eukaryota; kingdom Viridiplantae; phylum Streptophyta; class Magnoliopsida; order Ranunculales; family Papaveraceae; genus Papaver; species Papaver armeniacum. The sequence continues at coordinate 5,812 of JAJJWW010007805.1, read as the reverse complement.
TTTGGAACTGGCATTGTTATGCGTGACTTCACAGGATGCTGCCTTGGAATCAAAGGGACTTATGGAAATGGAGCACTAGGACCAGAAGCTGGGGAGTGCATGGCTGTTTGGAAATTCAAATTGAAGCAGATGCAAAGCTATTCATTCAAACTATCAATAGTCATTTACTTTTTATACAGTGGGAAAATAGGGACTTAATAAAAAAAGATCAAACACTTAATCTCTACTTTTATTTCGTTTACTTTCGATTTTATTAGTCGTGATGATAATTAAGTTGCTGATGCAATTGAAAGATCATCGAGAGAATCAGGTTTAGCTTATGGGAGTTACAATAACTTTGATGTTTCTATCTGTAGTCTCCTAGCAGGAGACCAAAACTTCTCCAATTAATAAAATTCTCTAGTTACCAAAAAAAAAAAAAAAAGGTGAATCAGAAGGTATAGTTAAGACACACCTTCATATTAATTACTATTTCAACTCTCCTAATTTAGAGAACTTGTACTAAATGGGAATCTAAAATCTTATGGGTAACGAAAAAACAATCTTTATCCTCTATTAGAGATGTTCTTAGATTATTGATCACAGATCGACGACTTTTGTCCACCCTACATGTGACAATGCATAATTTTGCTTTTATGTGTTAAACGCAAACTTAAGGTTCTAACTTAATATTATTGTATGCAAATCAACTCACAAATGAGTTTTATATATTACAAATGAAAGAAGGGAACATGTCTTTAGCTAGAGAAGCGGGTTGTGAAAGAGAAGAGATAAAAAAGTCATGTAAGAAGTAAATGCATCTACACTACTAACAACTTTACTATAACTCAAAGACTTTTGACTAAGGCTATACTACTAGCTGGTAGTGTATGATTCTACACTCCCCCTCAAGGCAATGCATATATATCACATATGCCTTACTTGATAAGTGAATCGTTGAATATTGTATTTGATACGTTTTTGGTTAAAGTATCACGAATTGTTGCTTAAATGCAGACATATGGTACTTTAATTATATTTTCTCCGAATTTCTTATAGATAAAATTCCCATCAATTTCCACATGCTTCGTTCGATCATGTTGCACCGATTTTTCTACAATTTTAATTGATGACTGGTTATCCCAAAACAACTTCATGGGTTCTTAGAAGAAAAACCAAACTCCTCCATACAAAATTTCAACCATAACAATTCGCAAATGTCTTTTACGATTGCCATGTATTATGCTTCATCAACAGACAAGGAAACAACATGTTTTTTTATTAGATTTTTAAGTTACTAAATTTCCTTCGGCAAAGGTAAAATACCTAGATGTCGATATCCTCGTATCACCTTTACCTCCCCAGTCAGAGTCACTGTGACCCGAAATATCAAGATGTCTATGCATGTTTCGAGAATAGCAAACCTTTACCTGGTGCCAATTTCAAATATCTCAATACCCTTATGAGTATATCCATGTGTTATAAATTTGCGTATAACACTTTGTGCATATGCAATATCAGGCATTGTATGGGAAAGATAAACCAAACGTCTAACCAAACTTTGATATTGGCCTTTGTCAGTTGGTATTTGACCAGAACACTCTTCGAGTCCATGATTTTGTTCCATAATTGGCTCACAACCAAGCATGCCAATTTCCTTCAATAAGTCAATCATGTATTTTCGATGAGACGGAAAATACCTTTCTCGGATCGTGTAACTTCAAATCCTAAGAAATTTTTAAGTCCATCCAAATCCTTCATATCAAACTCAGAATACAAATTAATAACTCTTCAGATCACTCATTTCTTCTGGATCATTTCTTATTACCACCATATGATCATCTACATAGTTTATGAGAGTGGTTAACTTATCACCTACTCTTTTCGATAACAAAGTATGATTAACATTACTCCATGTGTACCCAAATTTCTTTGCCAGACGAAATCTAAAAAACCACGTTATGGGAGACTGTTGCAGACCATACAAAGCCTTATTTAGCTTACAAACAACATTAGCATTGTTTGGAACATTATAGCCCGAAGATAGTGACATGTAGACTTCTTCTTTCAAATCACCATGTAAAAAAGGAATTTTTTACATCATATTGTTGTAGACACCATCCTAAATTGTTTCCAAAGACAACAATACACGAATAGTATTGATTTTCGCAACATGAGCAAATGTGTTGTGATTGTAGAAGTGGTAAATAAGATTGTCGTTCACCCAGACTCGTTGAGGTTTGATTTAAGAAAATAGAAAATACTAAAAATAAAGAAAAATATATTCACACGACTGTCACAATATCGAGAGAAATGGGACTGTCACAATTCTAGCTCCTTATTGACTCTATTTCTTTTCCAAAAGTAGATTTTGTAAGACATTAATTGTAAATCACAAGCATAGCGCATCAAGAGTTCTAAGTATAAGCATGCGCCATCAAACGAAATCACAAATAATTAGTAAAAATCATAAATCAATTGAATCAAGTGCAAAAAGTCACAAAGAATCAAATATAGTTACCAAACAATTGCGAATAGAGCTTCCTCCGTCATCCCAATGTTGGGGTTTAGCTCGTCATGCCCAAAACATACTCAAAAGATGGAAATATGGCTCAAAAAGTGTTTGTATTGAAGAAATTATATAACACAGACAGTTTGCAACGCTATATGGATGTTACAGACTTCATGTTACAAAGAATCAGCTGAAAAAGATAGAGAATAGTTTCTGAAAGTCTTTCACAACTAATACCAAACGGGGACAAGGTACTTCTGTTGTTGAATAACGACTGCCTCTGAGACAGACTTTGGGCGTCTTTGTTCTTCAGTTTCTTCTTCTTCTTCCTTCTCCTGCTATTGCTGCAACTCCACCTGCAGCGTGATTCTCTGCCTCTTCTCCACCCCCAACTCTCGACTACCTCGTTGTGACACCCGACGAATCTTTATATCACAAAATATTGCAAGAATCTTCTTTTCTTCTCTACCAAGTCCCGGAGATTTCTTTTCTTTCTTTTCATCTTTATTCTCACGCGTTCAATGAATTTCCTTATACGTCCAACTTCCTTGTTTTTGATTGCATCGAATCGCAGATAATATATTCTCCTTAAAATCTTCATGTAACTTCCCAAATATATTACAATAAATTCTGAAACATTTTCTTCCTTCTTGTTATACAGAGATTCCTTATAAATCTCTAGTTTCTCGATCACCAACCAACTGACAAACCTGTTTCGATATAATAGGCCCATATCCAATCGAATCCAAAAGTATCTCCGGCAAAATCTTGTCAACAATCGATCCTGAAATCTTCGCCGCTGAGAAGAAAATATTCCCGGTTGTTTTCAAATTCAAATGAGGAAGATGAAGGTCGCCCCTTATCCATTCTCGGGGTGCCAATAGTAGTTGCCTAGGGGTGCCCTTATTCAACTGAGGGGTGCCTTTAGAAATTTTTCTGGGGTGTAAATAACACTTTTCTGGGGCGTCTTCTACTTACTTCTGGGGTGCCTTTAGTACATATTCTGGGTGCCTTTAGTATAATTCCTCCCGGGGGTGCAAATACCACTTTTCGAGCCATTTTTTTGCCGCAAAAGCTTATTTCTCCAAAAGCACCTACAAATACATGAATAACCAAATAATTACAAAATCGGGCACCAACAATACACGTAATTGAGATCAAAATAGACACATAAATGCGTCTATCAAATACCCCCTAACTTATTATTTTCTAGTCCTTGAGCAAATCTGATCTAGAAAATAAAATCCTAAATCATTGTCGCAAGCATATACTGCAGTAGTGATAGCTTCTTCCCAGAAATGTAGCCTAATGCTTGCTGCAAGTAAACAAGATACGGTAATCTCAAGTAATTTCCTGTTCTTGCTCTCTACAACACCATTTTGTTACGGCGTAGACAGATAAGTAGTCTCATGAATTAAACCATGCCTTGGAAATAAAATTGTAAAGTTTTATTAACATATTGACCACCTTTATCAGAACGAAGGACCTTTAGAATGGTTGAAAATTATGTTCGGATCATGTGAAAACATTTGAAAATATCAGCTACATCATTTTTATTTTCATTAAATTAATCCAGGTGATACAGTGCAATCACCGACAAACAAAACAAACCAACGAAATCCTGAATTACAAGTGATTCGACAAGGGCCCCAAACATCAGAATGAACCACAACAAATGGAACTAATCTTCTATTAAAACTATCACGATAAGTCGTGCGATGATTTTTTGCTAAGATGCAAGTTTCGCAATTAAAATCAGAAGGTTTGTAGGTTGAAAATAAAGCTGGAAATAGATGTTGCAAATAACCAAAAGAAACGGGGCCGAAGCGGTGATGCCACAATTATATCTGATCTTCATATTCACGAGAGGACCCATTGGATGGCAAAGACCGCCTTTCACACACATCTTCTACGTAATATAACCCCCCTCTCCTAGTACCACGCCTAATTATCTCCGCGTTGTTGATATCCTAACTAAAAAAAATATATAAATAGAATAAAACTACACAATTTAATTATGCAGTCACCTGTGATCGATACTGATAAAAGATTATTAGAAAGAGAAGGAATCAACAAAGTACGTGTTAGAGTATTGCTCGGTTGAACCCACAGTCTTGCTATCTCAATCTTGTTGTCAATGTTAGATGATGAAAACTATATCTTGGTTTTTAGTCTACTAAGTCAAGTCACTTGTCTTGTGAAAAATCTCGAAATATGATTCTAAGCAAAGATGTTCAACGTCCCTTAACAATATTATTTCTATGAATTAATTTATGGATCAATTGAAAACTGCCCATCCAAATGATTTTATCACTTGGGAATGTTTCAAACATCATAAAAGAGAAATATTTAACTTGTTGATATTTCTACTCAGGGAAGGTTGGCAAACCAGTTTGCAAAACATAGATATCTAAGTTTTAGAAATAATGGAAGGTTGGCGAACCAATTTGCAAACCACAAGTTCAGCCGGGTACAGTTCACGAACCCAGTTGGCGAACCGTGGTGAACTAAATTTTTCAAAGTTGGAATAATAGGCTAACCGTTGGCGAACCCAGTTTACGAACCATTGTCAACTGAGTTCGGAAGTCTAGTAGGGCTAGCAAACCCGGTTCACGAACCTTTGCACCCTGACTCGTGAACAATCCCTACGGTTGGCAAACCGTTGTACCAACAGTCCCAGTTTATATTTTAGTAAATCCTTAAAGACTTATTTTTATAATATGCTTAGCTTTACTAGAACTCTCTTAAATACTTATAAGACTTCGTTGACACTTAAACGCTTTTGTGTGCATCATGATTAAATTCTTAAGTGTTTGAATGGATACCAAATTGCTTTTACCTCGTTGGATAACTTGCCAAACAAAATGCTCATTAATTGTATTTTTCAAGAGTAGAGTTTGCTTGATTCTCAAGTTATCTTAGCTTGAACTCTAAGCTTACCCTGGTCCTGGAATAAATATAAATAAATATGTTCTTTCAACTGGGAAAATGAATCCCTAAGGCCTATTCCTATGCACATGCCAATAAAAACCTTGTTTGGCATACCAGGTGGCATGGCAAACCAATTGCGCCACTATGGGAAAACCACTAAGCGATAGACTTTATAGCGAGCGATATTCATAAAAACGCCAGCAATAATGATTTTATCGCCAGCGTTATTGACTCTAGCGCCAACAACTAGTTCTTTATCGCTATAAATATGTAACTTTCAAACTCAAAACTTACCCCAAATTTTTTACATAAAAATTTCTCTTTTTCTCAATCTATTCTCTATTTCTCAATCTAATTTATTTGTTCTATTTTCTCCAAATGGCACAATTA
>JAJJWW010007804.1:0-69105 GCA_023531295.1 Papaver armeniacum | reverse complement strand
TGGTGATTGAATTTGATCTTCTTCTCTTGCGTTTATTCTTGATGGTTCACCTACTTCATTTCTCCTTTCTCCAGCTAATCTCCCGCTTCTCCTTATAATGCATTCTTTCTTCTAGCCATTTCTCAATTTTAGTAAATTGTTGAAAGTTATTCGAAATTTCTTTCTTGTTACTCCCAATTCTTTCGATTCACCAGATTGATCTTGTCCCTATTTCTAGCGCATATGTAATTGCAGGAAATCCCACAATACACCCCTCACAAGAATTTACTTTACTAATCCATTTGAAGATGAATAACTATATCTTTTTATTGATTATCTTCTTGAAATGTTTACAAGGTTAGATAGAACAGAGCTAAAGAAATTACAATCACTCTAAATTTTCTCTCTCCTAATGACTTGCTTAACAATTCAAAAAGAACTCTCTTTACAACAGACTAACTCAACCCTTTATATAGGATAATACACAGTGGATGACAACTAAGCTGTCCTTTATTTTTGGGGATAACTCGCGAAGTGTCGCGAGTGTTATAAACATTCTTCTTTGCGACACTCCTAAATCTCGCAAAGTCTTCACACTTTTCTCATGTTTTGGCTGTCGTCATCCATTGCGTCATTTATATTACTTCCCTGCGACGCCTTCGCAATGTAGTCGTTTATTACTCTCGCGAAGTATTGATGTCGCGATATTCTGCTCCTACAGGATTATCACAAGATCGTCTTTAGAACTAACAACAGTCTAAAGTGTTAGAGAACTGCTCGGTCTAACTCGCATGCGTTGCTATCTCAAGCATGTTTGTCAATGTTAGTGATCAAAACTATAAGTCTTGATTTCTAGTCTATTATAGCTAAGTCTCAAACTAGGATTATAAGTGTAGTTGAGCTCAAGAACTCCCTGGCAATCATCATACAAGACGAAGAACTACTCAAGGAATTGGTGGAACTTCATCGACTAAAAGGTATGTGGAGACTTGAACTTATCTATCAATCAAGAGTTTATATACTCTATCTCCTATTTTGAGACAAAATTTGTTTTGATATATAGACTTTGATTATACACATTTGCTATTTCGAGCCAAGTTTATCTCGCCTATATATTTGTCGAAATACGCGTTGGTAAGCTTTCGCTTTGGCCAAGTTCATCTTTATCTAGTGACGAAAGTCATGTTATGTTTTAATTACTTTGAAAATTGCTTTGACGAAAAATATTTTGTGAATAACAACTTGTTTATGGGTCAAAATCGTTTCTGCCGATTTCGGTAAATTCGGTAGGTGAGTGAGAAACTGGTTCAAACCCTAAACAAATGTGCTGCACGTGAGCACTTTATAGATTCGAGAGATCAATCTGTACAAGTCCGGCCTAAACCAAGAAATGGGCCGTTCCCGGACTTGCTTCGGTCACAAAGTGGAGGAGAAGGGTTGATTTGGGGAGGGAAGCAAAGAAAGGTGTTGAGACCAGAATAGTGCAGGAGAGTAGTGTCTCGACTTGTATCGAGAAAGTAAAAGCTTGAATCTTGCAAGAGATGAAAGCTTTTGGAGAGCTTGCAAAGTTGCCTTTTCCGAGAGTGTAGTATTTTTGTCCCGACCGAGACTTGTTGTCCGGTGAAATAGGTAAGACCTATTTATACAAGTCAAGATTTAAACGTACCCTGGCCTCATGAAGGAAGAGAGTAAAGGGTGAAATAATGGGAGGAGGTGGTAACCGCATGGTGTTAATGGGTGAAAACGTTTTCACCATTATTTCCTCTTTTATTTGACCGCTTTATTCCTATTCACGCTTTATTAATGTGAGCGTAGTGTACGCTGCATGCTGTGACCGCCAAACCAAGACCCTGGAAAGCATCCCCAATTTGTGTTGATGTCTCGAGTGTTGGTTGCATCTTGAGTGCAAGTGGTGCTGCTAGGGGCGCATGTGGCATGTGCCAATGGCATGTGCGGAATGCCTTTTTTGCGAGTTGCACCTCGAGCGCAAGTGGCAATGCCATAGCTGCTAGTAGCGTGTGTGGCATGTGTGGAATGCCTTGGTGGTAGGTTGTACGTTGAGTATAAGTGACTACCAGCGTGTATTAGGTCCACGGCTAGGTAATAAAAGCTACCAGCGAGCGTGTTGGCATGTGCTAATGGCATGCGTGGCCAATAGGGTCACTACATGATAAGAAAAGCTACCAGTTGACGCATGTTGGCATGTGCCGACGGCCACGATGCTTGGCCATTAGTTGGCATATGCCAATGGTGAGAAAAGAAACTACCAGACGTGTTGGCATGTGCCAATGGCATGCTCGGCCATTAGGGCCACTTTTAGTAAAAGGCTACCAAAGGACGATGTTGGCATGTGCCAATGGCATGCTTGGCCATTAGGGCCACGCCTGGGGTGAGAAAAGCTGCCAGTGAGCGTGTTGGCATGTGCCAATGGCATGCTCGGCCATTAGGCCACGGTTTGGTAAGAAAGGCTACCAATGAGCATGTTGGCATGTGCCAATGGCATGCGTGTCCAATTTGGGGTCGCGCCTTGGTAGGAAAATCTACCAATGAGCGTGTTGGCATGTGCCAATGGCATGCGTGGCCAATTTGGGTCGCGCCTTTGTAGGAAAAGCTACCAACAAGCATGTTGGCATGTGCCAATGGCATGTGTGGCCAATACTGGGTCGCGCCTTGGTAGGAAAAGCTACCGGCGAGCGTGTTGGCATGTGCCAATGGCATGCGTGTCCCAATGCTGGTCGCGCCTTGGTAGGAAAAAACCTACCAGCGAGCGTGTTGGCATGTGCCAATGGCATGCGTGGCCAATTTTGCCTAGGTTGCATGGTTTGCAAGCCTAGGTGCGGTGCTACTTTGGCATGGCGCGGCTGAGGGCCAAGGTAAGGTGTTTGGCTTGGCGTGGCGTGACTAGGGCCAAGGTAAGGGTGTTTGGCTTGGCGTGGCGTGACCGGTGTAGCTAGGGCCAAGGCGAGTGTGTTTGGCATGGCGCGGCTAGCTCGAGTTAAGTGTGGCTGGCATGATTTACCATTAGCACGAGGTGCGGCTAGCATGGTTGGCATGCTTGGCCCAGCTTGGTATGGTGGCATGATTTGCCATTGGCATAGAGATGCGGCTAGCTTGGGCTAGGTGTGGTCGGCATGATTTTCCATTGGCACGGAGGTGCGGCTAGCATGGTTGGCATGCTTGGCGCGTTTGGTATGGCGGCATGATTTGCCATTGGCATAGAGGTGCGGCTAGCATGGTTGGCATGCTTGAGCGCGTTTGGTATGGGCGGCATGATTTTCCATTGGCATAGAGATGCGGCTAGCTTGGGCTAGGTGTGGCTGGCATGATTTGCCATTGGCACGGAGATGCGGCTAGCATGGTTGGCATGCTTCGACGCGTTTGGTATGGCTGGCATGATTTGCCATTGGCATAGAGGTGCGGCTAGCATGGTTGGAATGCTTCGGCGCGTTTGGTATTGCTGGCATGATTTGCCATTGGCATAGAGATGCGGCTAGCTTGGGCTAGGTGTGGCTGGCATGATTTGCCATTGGCACGGAGGTGCGGCTAGCATGGTTGGCATGCTTCGGCGCGTTTGGTATGGAAGGCATGATTTTCCATTGGCATATAGGTGCGGCTAGCATGGTTGGCATGCTTCGGCGCGTTTGGTATGGCTGGCATGATTTGCCATTGGCATAGAGATGCGGCTAGCTTGGGCTTGGTGTGGCTGGCATGATTTGCCATTGGCACGGAGGTGAATTAGGGTTTTGTTCGTTGTAACCATAATTTGAAAAAATACCCCCTATTAATTATTGACTACATGCATTAAATGTTCTAATAAATGTGTCACTGGTGATATTAGGTTATTTGGGGTTTTACGATTTTACCTTTGTCTAAAAACCACCATCAACATTAAGTCCCCCTGCTTTGGCTCGGAACAGGAGCTTTGTTGCGAGGTAAGCATAAGATGGTGACAAACTATCAGCAGCAAACTGTAGAGAGAATTGAGGAGGCTCGTCTGACCTTTTTATAAATAGGATTTGGAATCCTTGCCTCTGGTAGTTTTGCGCAAATCGGAAGGCTGGCACAATCGGTAAGTTAGCGTCGTGAGAGACAGGAAGCTGGGCGGCATTGAGAAGTTGACGCGAGTTAGGAAACTGAGCGTGCTAGCTGGTGGGACCGGCGCAAGGTAGGGAAGCTGTGCGTGCTTGCTGGCGGGACTTGGGCGGTCATTGGGAAGTTGGCGTGAGTTGGGAAACTGAGCGCGCTAGCTGGTGGGACCGGCGCAAGGTGGGGAAGCTGAGCGTGCTAGCTGGCATGACTTGATGGGATCGGTGTGAACAAGGAGGGAGTAGGTGTTTCTACAGACAGAAAAGTTTCCTTATTTTGCCTTCCTTCACGCGCGGCTTCAATCAGGGCATCGTCCATGCCAAGAAATCTGGAAGCGTTATGTCCCTCATTGCTTCCTTTCCTTTTTTAAGGTCCTGTATTCAAACCCAACGCAACTGCATCATCTCCCTTGTTTGAGAAAAGGGTTCTTATTGTTGGTCTCTCTTTTCTTTTCCTAGAGACGAATCATCCTCTAAACAACGAGATTCTCCAAGTGAAGGCGTAAGATCTGACTCTTGCGAAAGCACCCCGACTAGGGTTATTCGGGCTAAGAAAATCATATCGGTATGTTTTCTTCTTCTTCTCTGTTCATGTTATCCTCTTTTTATATGTGTATAGATAGGATGGAACTTGATCATTTTCCCCATTATTTGCAGTGTATGATGGGACCTTCCAGGGATGGCCGTGCCTTTAACTTTTCGGAAAAGAACTTCAGAATTGGCGGAGATCGATCTTCTTATCTTGAGGAGGCAATGGTTGGGATTGAGTCCTCGATCCATGAAGCTAGTCAAATTATTAAGGACCTCCCTTCCATCTACCCCCGCGAAGAACAGGTGCATGCTCGGACTCTCTTGGGTTCAGTGAGCGTGGAGGAGAGCGCCATGATTCTTGATTTTGATGCGGATGAATCGAAGAACTTTCTTCGAAATGTCAACGAGAAAAACTTTGAAGGAGCATATGATGGAAACGAAATAGCCTTTGAAGTTGATGCCAAAGGTGATGTTGGTGATACTGGAGGGGTCATGGTGGCGTATCTTTGGAATGGTCAGTCGGGAGGACACTCAGCTCACTGCTGGCTGTGGCTGCTTGGGATGGGATGTTGAGGTTGCTTTGATGCTAAAACCGTTGAATGGAACCTTTGTTGCCCGAAGGATTGGCTTTGGGGAAGTGCTTGAAGATAGCTTTGCCCGAGGGGACTTGTGCTCCATCCTTCGAGGGCTAGTTCCTCCCTTTTGTTATTTCATTGTTTTGCTTAGTTCCCGATTTTTTTTTTTTTTTTTTTTTTGGTAAACTCATCTTTTCCTTCTTCTTCATCAGTAAACATTTTGCTTCATATATATATATATTTTTTTTTTTGAAAGAGGTTGTGGTATGATGACTCTGCAGTGGTTTTCTGGGTTTATCTGATGTATTTTTCTGATATCTGGAGAATTTGCTTGGAAAGAGATGTATTTATGCCGCTTTTTTTTTTTTTTTTTTTTTACGGGAAGGGGAATCCCCAGGGAGAAATACAAACGGTGTATTCATCTTGGGGAAGTACAACTACTAAGAAGAATTGTTAAAGGAAATACTAAAAGGGGAGTAAATGGGAAGTACAACTTTTAGGGATTGGATTCCTTGAGCCATCGCGAGTGAATTATCACGCCTTCAGGTGTGTCTGCATTTATGAGCTTGCAATATCCTCCCAAAAGGGTATCCGCAACTGGATCTGATTCGTCCTCTCCTTCATTGGGTGAATCGGTTTGAATAGCCATTTTTACTTGTCATCCTCCCAACTTGAAATGAGCTTTCCTTAACCGCTACATCTCCGATTGAAAACGGGTTCAGATGTCGCGCAACCGTTTGAGTCTTGGCTTCGTTGGTTTCAATAGAAGTTTCCAAGCTTCTTGCAAAGTGTTCAAATGGTCCAAATCTCCATTCACATTTCTTGACAGCGTTCGTGCCGTGTCGCGCCGAGTCCCCATGACGGAATGGGGGAAGGAAAGACTGTCATTGCGAAAAAGGTTGCTCGGTCGGACTTACTTGCATTTGAAAACCATGAGCTAGCGCCAACGGGTCTTCTCGGATGTCCGGGTTTCTTGATGGTTTGTTGATGCGATAACCAGTGGGATGATTTGTTGGAATTTCCTTCGGGCGTGGACGTTGGCGTAGGGTGCACATCCAATTTCGCTTTGTTGTCGAGCACCCATAAACGGTAACCAGTGGGATGATTTGTTGGAATTTCCTTCGGGCGTGGATGTTGGCGGATGGTGCACATCCAATTTCGCTTTGTTGTCGAGCACCCATAAACGTCCCAATACCATGTCGTGATCTAGTTCTTTGACAATATGGAATTTGCTATGTGTTATAGCATCTCCCATCTCGATCTCTAAGTTGATGTAGCCATGCGCGTTCAAAGCTTCTCCTCTCAAGTCCTTGATCACGGATGGGGAATAGGTAGCGTCTTGTTTTGTAAATCCTGCTGCCTTAGTGTCTTGAAAGTAATGATGTTGTGGTAGGAGGCCGTGTCGATGAGCGTATCATCAAATTCGTTACCTCTTAAACGGGACGTGGCCAGCAGTCCCCAGTTCTCCTTTTTGGTTCCGCCTTTTTGGGAAGCTTGGGCCCTGGCGTGGTTTCCGAGGGAAGAAAAGTCGTTTGCCTGGATACAACGCGATTGAGAGTCGCGAAAATATCTTGGCGCCGCACCTTGGAAAGATAGAGAATTTCACACAAATGTTGCATCATGGATCGTATGGTCTCGTGCACCTGAGTCCCCGGAGGACCCGCAGTTTCTTATTGGGAGTGGGTCTCGATGCACTCTTTCGTCTCCTAGTTGGAGTTCTCCGCTTCTATCCTTTCTTTGAAAATATGCTTTAGTCTCTGTTGGAATCGCTAGTCGGGTGGTGAACGAACCTGTGGTAATGGCGGTACTTGGGGTTCGCCATCTCGGCCTCGGTTGGTGGACGTACGGGAGGTGGCGGTCGATGACATCATCTTGAACCCGGGCTTCTAGGAGGTCAATCACCTCCTCGATGGGAAACGGAAATCAAGGGTATTTCCTTCGGTCTCATGATCTTGCATGGGAGCTTTAGTGACGGTTTTCCGTGGCGGGGTTCCGTTGTCTTGGCGCTTCACGTTTTGGCCGGTGGCTCGTAGTTGGGGCTTTCCTTTTTCCCCTTTCGTTTACTATGTTCACGGAGGATGAGCCGGCATTAAATTGTTTGTTGATGAGGCGTCTACTCCGCGGGTTTCACGCGCGTCTTCTGCTCGAGTTGGCCTAGCTCTTTCCGATAAATGCTTTGGTGCCGTTGTTGCGCATCGTCCGGCGGCTTCATGGAGTTCGGAGAACGTTTGGAAACGCAAGTTTTCTAGCGTATGCGTAAATTGGAACCATACCATTGATGCATGCGTTCACCGGCTTGTTGTTCGGTTACGTTTGGGTCGTGACGATCGAGTGCTTGAACCACGAACCTTTTGACGAAATCATTCGGATGTTCGTTATCCCACTGGTACATTCTTCCGAGGTCTGAGAAAGTAACTTGTTCAGACACGAAGAAGTATTTCTTGTAAAACGCAGTGACCATGCTATTCCAGTTGGGAATGATGTTCGGTGGAATGATGTTGTACCATGTGTACGCCCTTCCAGTAAGTTATTTTGAGAATTCCCTTAAACGAAGAACGTGATTATATTCATGTTCACCTAGGTATTCCAGGAAACGGGAGACATGCTCATGTGCATTCCCGGTACCATCGTCAAGGTAAATTGAGGAGAAGAGTACCCCCTTGGGAGAGGGATTCTCTGCATTTCGGATGGGTAGGGGGGTTGGTGATGATGCACGTCCAATTCATCATTCTTGATTCGGTTGCGGAGAAGTTGCTCCAAATCCTCTCTCGTGACGAAGTTAGGCGGCTAATTTCTTTCCGACGGGATTCTAGCGCGAGTTTCCTCATCCGTGGAGGCGTGTTCCGCCGAGGTGCTGTTAAGTGCATATTTTGCATATATTTTGTGTCGAATCCATGCTAGTAATTGCTATATATTCTTGCGAATTATTGTATATTACTCTTGTTTTCTCTTGTTTATGTTTTGCTAGGTGAATCATCCAAAAGAAGTGAATTGGCACATATTTGTGCAATAAAAGAAGTTAGCTGCAAGCGGAGAAGGGCCAAAGACCAAGTAGAGCTCGTTCGAACCTAGGAGTTCTTGCTATCATCTTGAAGAGGACGAAAATGCGAAGCCAACGGTGAAAGAATGGAGTCATTCCAACATCGTATGAAGAAGTTATGTGCAAGACGAGAAGTTGAGCTTGTCGGTTCCTCGGGATCGACAAAGACTACGTGAATGAAGAAGAAAATCGAACTCGCCGTTCTCTAGAATCGACGATTAAACATACTGTTAAAGGCACCCTAATGGATTACTCGGAGCACACCATCTTTCCCATGCAACCCGCGATTTCTAACAGTGGATGCTGTTGATGGTCGAAGGAGCTGTAGTTGGTTATCACTGGAGATGGCAGTTGAGAGCTCGTGGTCATGCTGATAATTCATAACAGATAATGGAGTTTCTGCCGTTGACGTGAGGTTGTTGCCAGCATGAAAAGGGCTTGGTCGCTGTGACTGAGAAGAACTCGAGCAAGAGTCTGTGCTCGTTGCATTGTATGATGGCTGAGGATCACTCGAATAACGAAGCTGTAGATGGCAGCGATGGAGATAATGAAGTTAGAAGATGGAGTTGATGTGATGTATCGACCATGGAATTAACAACTGGTGATGGATGGCAGTGGTGTTGCTTCTGGAGCTCAGGTGATGGAAGAGAACGATAATGGAAGAAATATCATCCAAGCTCGAGAGATGATGGAGTTAGAGTAGAGTTGAGTGCCTATAGCTGAGAAGGAAACAGAGAATAGGGCATCGCCATTGGCGGGCATGGTGGAGCTATGAAGAGAGTTTTAATTGCTTTGCCATTGTTGATCACAAAGAACGTGATTATGATCACCGAGAAGAGCTTGAAGGTGATCAAGAACAGAGATGTCGGAGAAAGACAGGAAAGAAGAATGGAGATGATGCTACCATTGGAGCTTGAGTAAGAAAACAGAGAAGAAGAACGATGGATCTCAGCTTCTGTTGTTGACTGATGGAATGGGTTGTTGTCGGAGTTGGAGTTCGAGAATGGAAGTGATGCTGTCGAGAAGCGATGAAGGTGGCAGCGATGAAAAGATATGAAGATGAAAGCATCAGGTTGATGGTAGCTGGGATCAGTTTGTGGAGGCGATGAAGACTGGTGTTGCTGACGGTAATGGCAGTGGTGTATGTGCTCGGGTTTGGCAGTGACGAGAAGTTGATGGAGTTGGCTGCTGTGAATATCAGCTGGTCTTGTGATGTCTTCTCGGAGTTAAGAACTTGAGTTGATTTAGTTTGGTCTTGGCATATGCTGGCAGTGACGAGAAGAAGATGGAGTTCAAGTCAGGGAAGTGGATATTTCACGGATGGCCTGGTATACGTGATATGACGAGAGAAGATAAAAATCCAGCAGAAATTTTCGCTCACGGAGGTTCGTCCGTCCGTGGAAAATCAAGAAGAGCTGCAGAGTATGCCTGTCAGTTCCGAGAAACTGACAGGCCAATGAAAGATTGAAATAAAGGAAGTTGGGCCGGATCTGCTGCACTTTAGCGCAAGCCCAATGGGCTGTAGCCACTCCATGCACGACCAAGACTTGGGGCGTGGGATATTTGGCTAGTTTTTGGCAACTTGCCGACCACTTTCGACCGGGATTTGGCGCACGGGCACTTCTACAACTTGAAGACTATAAAAGAGAACTTCTTAACCTAAGTTTAGAAAGCCTATCATCACAATCTCTATCATAATATAACTCTACATCTCATAATACACTTTTGTTCTTCATCAATATTTTAGGGTTTACCCCTTTAGGGGGAAACCGAGAAACGGTGTAAACATGAGAGGCTAAACTTTATTGATTAAGGATGAATTCAATGTTCTAGCGTGAAGCTTTATTATTATACAAGTTTGTTATGAGTTTTAATCATCTTATCGTTTGTTTTCACTACATCTAATTTTATGAGTGATTCTTAGATTGATTTGGGATGCATACTAGATTAGTCTATTAATTGTTCTATTGCTAGTATTGGGTTAGGAGATAAGTAATCGTCGAATAATTCATACACAAGTAGAAATCGCAAGACCTTGCGGAGGATTACCGTGGAGCAATTGCGGGTGAATACAACACCAGCAAGTGAACCTTGAGCTAAGAGTTTAACTACTGGGGATCAACCTAATTCACAAAGCCTAAAACGTTCAATCGGATTACACCTTGAGTGAGCTACTACTTGGTGGTTCGGTTGGATAGAATCCGATATTGGAGAGCTTCCGTATCCGTGGTAAAAGGAGTTTTGAGGATAGCACTGAGCTAGCTGCTTTCCTACGGTTGGTGATGAATGGTTCTAACGAAGATAGATAAGTATACTAATCCAGTTATCGCTTGGTAACGGCGAAGGATTCCTTGATCATATCTTTCTTTTTATTTGTTATTCTTTTTATTTCACTTCAAAACAACCCCTTTGTGTTTTTTATTATTTTGCTGAACTAAATAACATATCAATTACACATATGTGGGAACGATCCTTACTACCGCTATATTACCAGTTAATTAGTGGGAAATATATTGAATTAATTTGTTGCACCTACGACACGCATCAAATTTTGGCGCCGCTGCCGGGGAGCGGTTGCTAATTGATTTGTTATTTGTTTAGCTTGTTTTTGTTTTTTTTTAGATTTTTTTTTTCTTGTGTTCTTGTGAGTCGTCATGTTTCCTTACGGACATAACATGTACGGAGCACAAGACCAATCATCATATTATTGTGGTAATCAATTTGGATTTCAATCTCATTCATATAATAACTACCAACCATACCCTACGGAGCCTTATGGATACTCTCATACATATCAACAACCTTATGACGGGTATGTAAGTGAGCAATCAAAGGGATGGGAGGATAGTTATGCTTCTAATCAGTTGTTTTCTAGTAATGTGCAGATGACAGAGAGTTTGGAAAGACCTACTCCTCTTTATCATGTTCTTTCGTCATTTATGTCAAAAGAAGAGATACAACCGAAAATTTCATCGTGAATAATGGAGGAAAACGTATTAATATCGTAAAACTTTCTAAACAATATGATCAGTTAGAAGAAGTTTGGAGCATCGAAAAGACTCTCAAGAAATCAACAAGGTAATACTGAACGGAACTTCAACGTCGTTGGGATATTGAAGATTATGAGGTTGATGAAGAATCGGATGAAGATGAGCAACCTTTGGAAAATCCTTGCAATAATGGTAATGTTATTTCAACTCCGATCATAATAACGATCACTCGCCTATTCAAAAGGAGGAGAATGAATATGACATAACCGTTGTTATAAATGGTGTAACGTACTCAAACAATGATTTTAAGATTTGCACCAATGAACTAGAATTTCTAGGAGATGATTCTGATTCGATGACGAGTTTGTTGAAGAGATAGTGATTGAGAATGAAACCAATTTTATTGAAGTTGTGGAAGACCCAATTGAGCTAGCCAAGGATTATATTGATGCTTTGAGATTTTGATTGAAGCGAACCGACGAAGAATGGCTAAATAGTTTGATAGAGGACCACGATATAAACGAGGTAAATAATTCATTGCAATTCTTTAAGAATGATGAGGATCCCGTAATACAAGAGATTGTGGAAGGTTTGTCTAATCCTTTGCATATTTCTAAATCTTTTGATCCACATTACTTAAGATTGAAGTTGTGTGCTTCCAAAGTTTTAAAGAATTATTTTGCTTCTAAGTATATACCACTTGATGTGTTTGATTCTAGTATTGTGCAGGTTCATCGAGAGGAACCTATAGAAGTTCCCTTATTTTATGTTCTCTATCCACTTTCGAGTGTAGAAAGAACTAAGTGTGGGGGAAACTTTCAAGCTATAACAATTTCATTATTCATATGTTATGCTAATAATTGTGTGAAGTTGTTATTAGAATTGCAGATTGTTTTCTCAGGCGTACTACTGATTTTCGATTGTTGGTATATGGACAATAACAAGAAAGTCTCCGGTGACGACTTTAAACCAAGCGCTAAATGGGAGGCAACCCATAGGTTTTGTATCTTAAACCCTTTTATTTTTTTTTTTATTGTTTTTATATCATATTTGCATCCCCATGTTTAATTTCATTGAGTCCGGAATCTATCTTAGAAGAGAATTATGACGAATACCTTTTCGTCGAAAACTTCAGACTGCGCGTAGTTCAGTCCAGAGACCATAACTGTCAGAACGTTTATCAAAACATTGTGCCCTTTTGACACTTTGTAGAAAACACGTAGATGAACAACTTTTGTGAAATGGAGTTTTTCCACATTCCTTACCAATTTGCACAGTTTTTGCGTTTTATCTGCTGTTACGTCCAGAATTCAGAACTTTCGGTTTTACACATTGAGGACAATGTGAAGTTTAAGTGTGGGGGAGCATTTATATGTTTGTATAGTTTGTTTTAGTTTGTTTTATGCCTTTAAAAAAAAAAAAAAAAAAAATAGAAAAAAACCAAGAAAAATTGTACTTTTGAACTCCGAAATCTAGAAAATTGTGCCTTTAGGATGACACCATTAGTGGATTGAACCATTTTGAATGCAGGAGTTGAGGAACCAATTAACTAAAAGGGACGAACACATAGCTCGAAATCACAAAAAACATGATAGTTGTTACCATATCTCGGAATATCACCATATCACATTCTATTTTTATTTTTCCATATTTATCTATTGTTCTCTAAGTGCTTTGGTGGGTCACTAAACATCGACGTGTTATTACTGCTAAGATGAAATAGAGTGATTGAGTTGCTAAAAAAAAAAAAAAAAAAAAAAAAAAAAAAAAAGACCGACCAATTAGACCAAACGGAATAAGAATGACACTTGGGAATAACAAGTATGTGTGAAACGTAGTCCCTGTCTCCGTCGCCTAAACAAGCGTGGAATGCAGGATCCAAGGCAACTATCACGTACTTGCTGACAAGAAGCATGCGCTTGGATCCAAAAGATCTAATCATGCCGTCTAAAAAAAAAAAAAAAAAAAGTGAAAAAGAAAAGAAAAAGAAAAGAAAGTAATTTATTTGGTGAATAAAGTCACTCCTGGTTCCCTTGTATATGCCAGTGAGTTGATGTAGAAGTAAGTTGTTGGCCACTTTGGTTCCCTTGTATATGCCGGTGTGTTGACGCTAGAGTTGACCGAGAGCTCAATCCAATAGGCATAGGTTCATCTTGGCAGTGACCTTCAGACAGATATGGGAAACATTGATCACTTGTGAACATTCGCCAACATCTACATCTATATTCATCTTCTTAATCTTTTCATTGTGATTGTGGTTTGTTAGTTTCCGAGTATTGTGGCTTGTTCGACTATCTAATTAGAGCTTTATTTATTTGAATATGAACTGAATTTGCGCAAGGTACCTCCTCCTGTAGTCATTTTGGATTCGTTCATGAATTTGTCACAAATAGACGGAGTTGGAAATATAGGTTTTGTAGGTAGACCTCTTGTAAACCTTCACGAGACTATAACTCGTCCACTAGGGACACCTAGGGGTTTAAAGGCCTGTTATTCATGCTAAGAGTAACCGTATCCTCGCCGACATGGAGTTGTTGTATTTTAGATAGTTTGCTCGAGGACGAGCAAAAGACAAGTGTGGGGGAATTTGTTAAGTGCATATTTTGCATATATTTTGTGTCGAATCCATGCTAGTAATTGCTATATATTCTTGCGAATTATTGTATATTACTCTTGTTTTCTCTTGTTTATGTTTTGCTAGGTGAATCATCCAAAAGAAGTGAATTGGCACATATTTGTGCAATAAAAGAAGTTAGCTGCAAGCGGAGAAGGGCCAAAGACCAAGTAGAGCTCGTTCGAACCTAGGAGTTCTTGCTATCATCTTGAAGAGGACGAAATGCGAAGCCAACGGTGAAAGAATGGAGTCATTCCAACATCGTATGAAGAAGTTATGTGCAAGACGAGAAGTTGAGCTTGTCGGTTCCTCAGACCGACAAAGACTACGTGAATGAAGAAGAAAATCAACTCGTCGCCTCTCTAGAATCGACGATTAAACATACTTATTAAAGGCACCTAATGGATTACTCGAGCACACCATCTTTCCCATGCAACCCGCGATTTCTAACAAAGGATCCGTTGATGGTCGAAGGAGCCGTAGTTGGTTATCACCGGAGATGGCGCTGAGAGCTCGTGGTCATGCTGATAATTCATAACAGATAATGGAGTTTCTGCCGTTGACGTGAGGTTGTTGCCAGCATGAAAAGGGCTTGGTCGCTGTGACTGAGAAGAACTCGAGCAAGAGTCTGTGCTCGTTGCATTGTATGATGGCTGAGGATCACTCGAATAACGAAGCTGTAGATGGCAACGATGGAGATAATGAAGTTAGAAGATGGAGTTGATGTGATGTATCGACCATGGAATTAACAACTGGTGATGGATGGCAGTGGTGTTGCTTCTGGAGCTCAGGTGATGGAAGAGAACGATAATGGAAGAAATATCATCCAAGCTCGAGAGATGATGGAGTTCGAGTAGAGTTGAGTGCCGGCAGTTGAGAAGGAAACAGAGAATAGGGTACTGCCATTGGCGGGTGGTGGAGCTATGAAGAGAGTTTTAATTGCTGCCATTGTTGATCACAGCAACGTGATTATGATCAGCTGAGAAGAGCTTGAAGGTGATCAAGAACAGAGATGTCGGAGAAAGACAGGAAAGAAGAATGGAGATGATGCTACCATTGGAGCTTGAGTAAGAAAACAGAGAAGAAGAACGATGGAGCTCAAAATTACTATACAAAGGGTCCAGCTTCTGTTGTTGACTGATGGAATGGGTTGTTGTCGGAGTTGGAGTTCGAGAATGGAAGTGATGCTGTCGAGAAGCGATGAAGGTGGCAGCGATGAAAAGATATGAAGATGAAAGCATCGGGTTGATGGTAGCCGGGATCGGTTGTGGAGGCGATGAAGACCGGTGTTGCCGACTTAATGGCGAAGGTGTATGTGCTCGGGTTTGGCAGTGACGAGAAGTTGATGGAGTTGGCTGCTGTGAATATCAGCTGGTCTTGTGATGTCTTCTCGGAGTTAAGAACTTGAGTTGATTTAGTTTGGTCTTGGCATATATCTTGATGTTGGAGAAGAAGATGGAGTTCAAGTCGTGGAAGTGGATATTTCACGGATGGCCCGGTATACGTGATATGACGAGAGAAGATAAAAATCCAGAGAATTTTCGCTCACGGAGGTTCGTCCGTCCGTGGAAAATCAAGAAGAGCTGCAGAGTATGCCTGTCAGTTCCGAGAAACTGACAGGCCAATGAAAGTTGAAATAAAGGAAGTTGGGCCGGATCTGCTGCACTTTAGCGCAAGCCCAATGGGCTGTAGCCACTCCATGCACGACCAAGACTTGGGGCGTGGGATATTTGGCTAGTTTTTGGCAACTTGCCGACCACTTTCGACCGGGATTTGGCGCACGGGCACTTCTACAACTTGAAGACTATAAAAGAGAACTTCTTAACCTAAGTTTAGGAAGCCTATCATCACAATCTCTATCATAATATAACTCTACATCTCATAATACACTTTTGTTCTTCATCAATATTTTAGGGTTTACCCCTTTTGGGGGAAACCGAGAAACGGTGTAAACATGAGAGGCTAAACTTTATTGATTAAGGATGAATTCAATGTTCTAGCGTGAAGCTTTATTATTATACAAGTTTGTTATGAGTTTTAATCATCTTATCGTTTGTTTTCACTACATCTAATTTTATGAGTGATTCTTAGATTGATTTGGGATGCATACTAGATTAGTCTATTAATTGTTCTATTGCTAGTATTGAGTTAGGAGATAAGTAATCGTCGAATAATTCATACACAAGTAGAAATCGCAAGACCTTGCAGAGGGATTCTGTGGAGCAATTGCGGGTGAATACAACACCAGCAAGTGAACCTTGAGCTAAGAGTTTAACTACTGGGATCAACCTAATTCACAAAGCCTAAAACGTTCAATCGGATTACACCTTGAGTGAGCTACTACTTGGTGGTTCGGTTGGATAGAATCTGATATTGGAGAGCTTCCGTATCCGTGGTAAAAGGAGTTTTGAGGATAGCACTGAGCTAGCTGCTTTCCTACGGTTGGTGATGAATGGTTCTAACGAAGATAGATAAGTATACTAATCCAGTTATCGCTTGGTAACGGCGAAGGATTCCTTGATCATCTCTTTCTTTTATTTGTTATTCTTTTTATTTCACTTTAAAACAATCCCCTTTGTGTTTTTCTTATTTTGCTGAACTAATAACCTATCAATTACACAGCTCTGTGGGAACGATCCTTACTACCGCTATATTACCAGTTAATTAGTGGGAAATATATTGAATTAATTTGTTGCACCTACGACACGCATCAGGTGCTGGCGTCGGGGTTGCTGGAGACGTTCCTAAATGGCTTTGGAGGGCGCAACTCACGTGGTAGTCGTTCTGTCAGGGTCTTGAGAAAGATGAGTACCTCCTTCTGCGTTGAAACCATATCTGTCTGGGCTCTGGCGAGCATCTCTTGTCGTTCTATCAAATCAGCGATGGTGACGTAAGGACGACTTCCTTTGGTCCCTCCGGTTTCTCGTCCCGTCGGAGGGGTAGTTGGGACCTTGGTTGTGGTCGGAGGCGCCATGCTAGACGAAGCATTTGGGGTCGTAGCGGCGGCTCTATCCCTGGTGATTGGTGGCGCGACACCCGAAGAAATATTTTCGTTGCCGTGATTAGAGGGTTGTGCAGAGACACTAGAGGAGGCTGCGGCTCTGGCCCTGGTGATTGACGGTGTTTCACTTGAGGGAGTGCATTCGATGTTGCTGTTGTCAGCCGGTGATGCAACAACGTTATTGGGAGAGACGCTAACATCAGGGATGCATTCTGTGCTGGTGTTCTCGGCAGCCGCTCCGGACCTAAGTTCCACCATGTTGGGATTTGACGTTCGGGAAACGAAATCAGGAGTCGGAGTTGGTAATGTAACCGATAGATCAATCCTCCCGCTATGGTCGTCAATTGTTTATGGGTCAAAATCATTTCTGCCGATTTCGGTAAATTCGGTAGGTGAGTGAGAAACTGGTTCAAACCCTAAGCAAATGTGCTTTGCACATGAGCACTTTATAGATTCGAGAGATCAATCTGTGCAAGTCCGACCTAAACCAAGAAATGGCCGTTCCGGACTTGCTTCGGTCACAAAGTGGAGGAGAAGGGTTGATTTGGGGAGGGAAGCAAAGAAAGGTGTTGAGACCCGAGAATAATGCAGGAGAGTAGTGTCTCGACTTGTATCGAAAGTGAAAGCTTCTAAGCTTGCAAGAGATGAAAGCTTTTGGAGAGCTTGCAAAGTTGCCTTTTTTCCGAGAGTGTAGTATTTTTGTCCCGACCGAGACTTGTTGTCTGGGTGGAAATAGGTAAGACCTATTTATACAAGTCGAGATTGAAACGTACCTGGCCTCATGAAGGAAGAGAGTAAAGGGTGAAATAATGGGAGGAGGTGGTAACCGCATGGTGTTAATGGGTGAAAACGTTTTCACCATTATTTCCTCTTTTATTTGACCGCTTTATTCCTATTCACGCTTTCTTAATGTGAGCGTAGTGTACGCTGCATGCTTTGTGACCGCCAAACCAATACCCCGGAAAGCATCCCCGGTTTGTGTTGATATCTCGAGTGTTGGTTGCATCTTGAGTGCAAGTGGTGCTGCTAGGGGCGCATGTGGCATGTGCGGAATGCCTTTGTTGCGAGTTGCACCTCGAGCGCAAGTGGCAATGCCATAGCTGCTAGTGGCGTGTGTGGCATGTGCCAATGGCATGTGTGGAATGCCTTGGTGGTAGGTTGTACGTTGAGTGTAAGTGACTACCAGCGTGTATTAGGGCCACGGCTAGGTAATGAAAGCTACCAGCGAGCGTGTTGGCATGTGTCAATGGCATGCGTGGCCAATAGGGTCACGACCTGGTAAGAAAAGCTAACAGTGACGCATGTTGGCATGTGCCGACGACATGCTTGGCCATTAGGGCCACGCCCTGGTGAGAAAAGCTACTAGCGGCGTGTTGGCATGTGCCAATGGCATGCTCGGCCATTAGGGCCACGGTTTGGTAAGAAAGGCTACCAAATACGCATGTTGGCATGTGCCAATGGCATGCTCGGCCATTAGGGCCACGGTTTGGTAAGAAAGGCTACCGATGACGCATGTTGGCATGTGCCAATGGCATGCTTGGCCATTAGGGCCACGCCCGGTGAGAAAAGCTACCAGCGAGCGTGTTGGCATGTGCCAATGGCATGCTCGGCCATTAGGGCCACGGTTTGGTAAGAAAGGCTACCAACGAGCATGTTGGCATGTGCCAATGGCATGCGTGGCCAATTTGGGTCGCGCTTTGGTAGGAAAAGCTACCAACGAGCGTGTTGGCATGTGCCAATGGCATGCGTGGCCAATTTGGGTCGCGCCTTTGTAGGAAAAGCTACCAGCGAGCATGTTGGCATGTGCCAATGGCATGTGTGGCCAATCTGAGTCGCGCCTTGGTAGGAAAAGCTACCAGCGAGCGTGTTGGCATGTGCCAATGGCATGCGTGGCCAATCTGGGTCGCACCTTGGTAGGAAAAGCTACCAGCGAGCGTGTTGGCATGTGCCAATGGCATGCGTGGCCAATTTGGCCTAGGTTGCATGGTTTGCAAGCCTAGGTGCGGGTGCTACTTTGGCATGGCGCGGCTAGGGCCAAGGTAAGGGTGTTTGGCTTGGCGTGGGCCAAGGTAAGGGTGTTTGGCTTGGCGTGGCTTGACCAGTGTAGTTAGGGCCAAGGCAGAGTGTGTTTGGCATGGCGCGGCTAGCTCGAGTTAAGTGTGGCTGGCATGATTTACCATTGGCACGGAGGTGCGGCTAGCATGGTTGGCATGCTTCGGCGCGTTTGGTATGGCTGGCATGATTTGCCATTGGCATAGAGATGCGGCTAGCTTGGGTTAGGTGTGGCTGACATGATTTGCCATTGGCACGGAGGTGCGGCTAGCATGGTTGGCATGCTTCGGCGCGTTTGGTATGGCTGGCATGATTTGCCATTGGCATAGAGGTGCGGCTAGCATGGTTGGCATGCTTCGGCGCGTTTGGTATGGCTGGCATGATTTGCCATTGGCATAGAGATGCGGCTAGCTTGGGCTAGGTGTGGATGGCATGATTTGCCATTGGCACGGAGGTGCGGCTAGCATGGTTGGCATGCTTCGGCGCGTTTGGTATGGTTTGGCATGATTTTTCATTGGCATAGAGGTGCGGCTAGCATGGTTGGCATGCTTCGGCGCGTTTGGTATGGTCGCATGATTTGCCATTGGCATAGAGATGCTAGCTAGCTTGGGCTAGGTGTGGTCAGGCATGATTTGCCATTGGCACGGAGGTGCGGCTAGCATGGTTGGCATGCTTGGCCAGCGTTTGGTATGGCTGGCATGATTTGCCATTGGCATAGAGGTGCGGCTAGCATGGTTGGCATGCTTCGGCAGCGTTTGGTATGGTCGGCATGATTTGCCATTGGCATAGAGATGCGGCTAGCTTGGGCTGTGGGTGTGGGGCATGATTTGCCATTGACACGGAGGTGAATTAGGGTTTTGTTCGTTGTAACCCTAATTTGAAAAAATACCCCCTATTAATTATTGACTACATGCATTAAATGTTCTAATAAATGTGTCACTGGTGATATTAGGTTATTTGGGGTTTTACGATTTTACCCTTTGTCTAAAAACCACCATCAACACAACTATATAATAACGTCCTCTAAGAATGTTTCAATGATTGAAATGAGAGTTTAGATTATATAACCATTGTTGGATATTAGCATTGTGTGGCAACACATATACGTACAACTTGGATTATCTACCGATTAATAAGGGAATATTAGCCGAAATATCCACATACTAATCGGTAGGTAGTGTTTCAATTTAACCTACCGATTCACCTTTTACCTACCGATTACGGTATAGGCTACCGATTATGGAAGGGCATAGTTTCCATTTAAAAATTTCGGAGATAAGGGGTTTGGGATACCTTTTTTGTCTTTTGGTGTCTCCCCTAATTCTTTTGGGGTCGCCCCTAAAAATGCCAGGATAAATTTTAGTACCATTTTTCTGAAGTATTTATTACAGTTATAACCTTATGGATAATAACTAGTAAAATTTAGAAATGATTTATCTAAATTATGCATATTTCTTATACTAACAATAATCAATTAAAAATGTAATTTTAGAAATATCTCCTTATTTTTATGATTTTAGTCATCTAATATGGAGTAAAAATGTAAAAGTAAATATGTCAATTAATTGTGGCACGGAGAGAGTATATCGTTAGTTCTTTTTCATGAATGGTTGAAAATGTGATCTACATGTATTTCAAGGATACGTTAATAATCATGATTATAAAGTTTATAAATATTGTAGCCCTGTAATTCAAGAAGCTATGTTATTTATTCAAAGTAAATGGGTTATGCGGAGGTATTGTTTTATTTTATTTTTTGATTTTCCAACCGTTGAGATGATGGTGGAAAATGTTGATGGAATCAGTGAGAGATGGAACGACAATTATTGAAGCTGTATCGGCAATTCAACAATGATTATATAATACCGAGACAAGATTAGATAGTAAACATCTCTGGGAATCCAACAAAAGTCTTTTTATGTACACAATAAACACAGCTGAGGATAGGCGAAATAGTAAATGTATCATTCAATTTTGATAGTGTGTTTTTCAATCTTCAGTCTATACGCTTTCGATTGCAAACCTTTGTCACTATAATCGGAACAACCTTCTCTTGCGTTCCATGCACCATCTCTTGCAAACCTTTGTCACTATAATCGGATTAACCTTCTCATTTTCACCATAGAACCAAGATAGTTTCGATTGCAAAACTCTACGACCGCCAACCAAGCTCGTCACAGATCCTTTTGGGTGTCTCAAAAATGATCTATTATCATCACTGGTTTGTTATTGGTGACTGTCGGGTTTTTCCTTTTTCTTTATTACACATATTTTCTGATGAGCGCCTAGCCCAGCCCAGGGCATGGAGTCAATGGACCAAATAAAAGGGCGTGTAGTGTACCCTACCAAGAGGGGTTATCACTCATCACTCGTATAATTACCAGCGACATTAAGACACCTACTATTGTGTGACTGTGAGTCAGTGAGCTGGGGTTGCTTCTCCAAACCACATTAACACACCACACCAGCACTGTTGATGGTGGATTTTCATTTAAGGCTAAAATTGTAAAAGCCAAAATTATGCGCTAACATCTTGCAAAAGATAAAGCCATTAATGAGTGATGAATATTTCTTCACTTTACTAATTCACCTAGAATGAAGCATGTGGCAACAATCCCAGTATTATGTGAATTAAATACACGAAATTCATCTAGGTTGGAGCATGTAGCAACAATTCCATATACCCTGTGAATTTACAGCATTATTAATTAATGCATGACCAGCCTTGTATTTCCTGTACTCATTACCGGTGCGGCATGACGACTGAGTGTTGTTCTCAGCAGAGTAACACGAATCTCCAAGCATTAATAACGAAGCATGTACGAAATACCCATACAGGCTACAACTCTCGGTGTGTTATACTAGCCCGATTGAGCATATTTGAACCTGAACTGACCATATCAGTCTCAGAAACGATCACAACCATCCAACTTCACCAGCATGATTGGATGGCTTAGATTGAATCCATGACCCCAAGCAGGTATTGGAATATTCACTACCGACCCAACGCGGGCCCCGCATGGTCGGCCTCCCCAAAAAAGGTGGCATAGCTTGCCAAACCGCCCAAACCAGAGCAGTATGGATGAGAAACCCTAAATTAGGGTTTGCGGCACGTTACAAGTATCGCAAAACAGTCTCAACCATCCATCTTCGCAGGCATAGATGGAGGGCGTAGATGTAGATTCAAAGGGCCCAGAGCATGTCAACACAAACACCATGGGCCCGCCTACATACATGACCGATCGGTCAGGACCAACTATAGTTGGTTGTTCCAGTTCGTGCGCCCAAACAAGGCATGACGCACGACCGGTGAAACCCTAATTAGGGTTTGAACAAATCACAAGCGTCCATTTTCTCCTGCACGAATGAAGGGTCCAGGATTAGACTAAGCAGGTCCGGTGTATATCAACATGACCACCGTGAGCCCATCTATCTCCACACCCGATTGACCAAGGCATATCATGCCTGTTTGCCTCGATTCGCATGCCCGAACTAGGCATGGTCGCACCTCCTGATTGCAAACTAATTATCTCGACCACTCAACTTTGTCGGACAAATTGAGTGTCTTAGATCACGTTTCTATGGGATATTAAGACATGGACGTGTACACCAGCTCGCCGTCTGTATACCAGACTAATCGACCAAGACCGACCTAGCTTGGTCGTCTTGAAACGCGCGCCCAAAGTGGGCATGATGCGCGGCTTTTCCGGCACCAGATTTCTGTTGCAAATTGATCTCGACCACTCAACTTCGCCGGACAAATTGAGTGGCCCATATCACACTTTCACGAGACAATGAGATATGGGCGCCTACACCGTCATGTCGTCTACACACATGCACGATCAGCCCTGTCAAAATTGTATCCTAAGCATGGATTCGACCAAGCTGAAGAGTGATGCTTGCGCACCTTTTCAAAAACCCTAATTTCACCAACGATCGCAGATGAGTGTCTCAAAGATCATCTCGTCCGTCCAACTTTACCGGCTTGGTTATACAACCCTGTTCAGGAGTTAATTGGTCAATGAGGCGTCATGGTGATCACCACCCATCACTCTACCACACCATGATGCAGTACTGCATAGAATACACACGATACTTCACAAGTATCGAATACCTAAATAACTTAGTTATTTAATCTAGCATTACATGCTACTTTTTGTGGGTCCCACGATCCACACACTTGAGACATCAATCATGTCACAAACTTGGGGATACATACTGGGGTATTGGTCTGGCGGTTTACAGCGTGTAGCGTGCAGTGCGCCATCACAAGAACGTGTAAAGAGAAACTCAGGTCTAACATTACCAATATTTATTTTCCTGAGATATGCCTTTTAATTGTTGGTAATTAAAAGCATATAAAATTAACAGTCTAAATTAAAAGATTCTCAACTTATTTCGGTCCGGGATCTCCTTTAGTTATTAAGGAATATCTTTGAACAATAAAAGATAAGAGTTACAGAACATGTTCAAAGTATGTCGACATCTTATTCTTTGTAAATCCTTTTTTCATATTTACAATCTTGGAACCGATTATACCACACTTCCAAACAAGTTAGAACTGGTTCATCTGATTTCCAAGAACTATGTGATTGATCAAATATCAATACACTAGTCATGGGTTTACGGTTCTACCAACACAAGGATCAGTTCTACCTTAATATGGTTACTGGGACCTGTTACATCGATTCACGGGATCGGTTCGCCAATTACTGGACCGGTTACCATATTCTCATGGTATTACTTGTGATCGGTTACAATAGTCACTGGGATAGGTTACACCAATTACCAGGACCGGTTACACCAATTACAAGGATTGATTACAACTCTTTTGTGATCGGTCATACCAATTACCAGGATCGGTTACACCAATTACACATATCGATCATACCATCTAAGGTGATTACTTAGGATCGGTTACACTAATAAAAGCCATACCAATACATAAGTCAGGCATTGTGACTAGTTTTACCAAGATACATAACAAGTTATGATCGGTTCTACTAACTCACACATATTGGTAATCCAAAGATATGCAATGAGTAACAATACCAATAAGCCTAGCGATTTCCTTTTCGATTCATAAAACATGTTCATGAATGTACTTCCTTTAAACAAATGTAAACATTGTTTCCAAGGATGAAAGCTTCACCTTTACCCATACACATAATCACAATAACATTCAAACGATTATGTCAATGTCTTATATATGGAGTTCAAAAGATATGCGTTATACTTTGTATTTTAATTCCTTAACACTATGTCTACTAGAGTATATCATTCATAGCTTCACAGTTATGTTTTCAATATAGCATGACTTGAAAGATACGTTGGGATGAAACATTTTAAGTCAAAATATTACTAACCGCAAGAGGAAGGATGATGTCGTCGATGTAGCTTGTTACTTCTTCACATTCTTCAAGTCTTCGAGTAATACTTGTATGTCTCATAATCCTAATCTTTCTAGCCTAACCTATACGAAGTTGTCTCTAGTATATGATAAAGCGACTCTTTAATTGAGTTTTGATTCACTAAAATATGACAACCAAACTTGACATACCAACGCTTGGTGGGTTCAATCGAGCTATGCTCTAACAAACCCGAAGAACCATGTTGGGATGCACCATGCTGGAATTGACTACCATATTAGGATCCACCAGTCTCGTAAGGGGATTCATTTGGTACAACATATTTATCCAACAGATCAGGGTTGTATCGGTTGAGCATTCTGAAGATGTGGAAGCATGCTTCATGCTTGAAACTCGAAATTCTGGTTTTTTGCCATTCCTCTCTTGTTTTTCATTGCTGCAGTTTCAATAATATACTCCCTCCGTCCCTAATTAGATGAGCTATTTGGTTTTTAGTTTTGTCCACAAATAGATGAGCTATTTCACTAACCAAGGGGATATTTCTAAAACTACCCTTTTAATTGATTATTTTTTCTATAAGAAATATGTATAATTTGATAGTCATGTTTATATTCGTTGCGTAGGTGTTTTAAAATGCTTTTCAACGGTATAAAGTTTATAAAAAACTGTGGTATACTTTAAGAGATAAATCGTTTCTAAATTTTACTAATTATTGGCCATAAGGGTATAATTTTAAAAAATACTTAAATATACTCCACTTTCCTCCTTGCCTTAAAATTTGTGCAAAGTACAATTAGCTCATCTTATTAGGGACAGAGGGAGTATAAATTAGATATTGCAACAAATTGATAAAAGATTTAAAAATCAATTAAACAGTATGTAAGAGCAACTTACCACATCGACATCAGTATCACCACTTGCTCTTTTTCGTTTCATCTGCATCATCAAAGCAACCCAACTATTCATGTCTTTGCTGATTGCATTAAAAATATTCGACAACCCGGAAGCATCGAGGTCTTTTGGATTCCTGGTTACCTGACAGAATTGTGTAAAAATATTTCCCCAAAACCATATTATGTGGTGGCTGAACACCATTGATTGGATCGAACGTAAATGATACATAACCTCTGCAGATAGCTTTATCTTCCTCCAAATTGAACTTTGGACCACGAACTATTTTATGTTCAGCATTTTGTGTATCTGCTTAGCTTGCCTTTTGACTTGCCATTTTCTCAGAGAATCTTTTTTCCAAATAATGAAGTGAAATTATAAGGCGGGTGTAGAAGGTGTGAGCGAAGTGAAGTTATAAATCTTTGTGTTATTGAATTATAATAATTTTCTAAGTGTAGAAGGAGGAGAAGGTGTGATTTTTGAGTTGAAATCATCATAATTTATAGGGAGGGAATTAGTAGCCATTGGGTGAAACTTGCCGTTGCCGGCTCAGGAAAGAACGACCGGCTCAATCAGGGACGAGCAACGGCTCTGCTCAAACCGAGTCTTGGCCCAATGTGAGCCGGTCGGTGCAGATAGAACCGACCGTCCCGGATTGAGTCGATCAACTTAACCTGAGACGCGATGAACAAAACCTTTAATTTGAAGGTTTGTCAATCCATTATAGGTGCATAATCAACAAACTTACCTATTTGTTGGTCCCATTGGAATTACTCTAAGTTCTTGCTGATTATGAAGGGTATTGAAATTTATAATTTTTGCATCATGTGCGGCAATGACGAAGAATCGGTTAGCCACTTGCTTTTACAGTGTAAAGTATTCCAACAATGTAAGAATCCGAGTAACAAGAAGAGTTTGGTTTTCTCTTACACATAGCAAGGACCAATTTTTGGTATTCAATCATTTTTTAGTTTAGTTGTTTGCTAGTTTCTTATTGGCTTATTGGATAACAGGTAGGAAGCTTGGAAGTTCATAGTTTTATACCCGTTGAAGTTTGTTAGGCCTAATGAAAAGAGAAGAACAGTTGTATCTTCGACGAGAAGCATTTGTTCAATTCAATATTTTTTATTTTTGTGATTGCACATTTCATATTTCATTAGATCCAATTCATCTCATCAACTCTGGAGAAGTATTGACGATAGGTTTACTAGAGATTCGTCAACTCATTTCAGTTACGTTCCAAGCTTTTGTCTCTTACTCAAGGTGCATGATATTTCATTCCAACTCTCATCAATGAAATTAAACGCTTATGTAGTTGACCTAATTTGTTCATATTAAGTTCAAACTCTTCCAAACAACTTGGAATATCATCAACTGATCATCAATCGATCCCATGACCAACCAGGGTCGGTTCCATGACTTCTTGGTTGGTCCCTCACTCCGTCATAATTAGGTTTTATCACCTAAGGCTCGGAAGAGCATTATTTTAATAAATGATTAAACCAGCATTTAATCACCCTTTCACCAATTGGTCTTTAAGAGACTTTGGTATTTGCTCACTCGAGCATCTGGGCGCTACATGGTCGACCCATCATCCTATGTAGCCGGTCCCTCCTTCACTCCGTAGTAGATTTTCAATAAATCATCAATTGATCAGCAATTGATCAAAATTAGGGTTTCGAATCCAAGCTTCATAATTCCATATTCAAGCACTAATAATTTTATGTTGATCCCGTAATCAACACTTTAACTATTATACTCGTTTCAGTTGCCAGTATTTTAAATTAATTTGGTCATGCTACCAATAATTCATCAAACGAGCAACATTTGCTCAGATGAGCAATATTTGCTCAGACTAAGGAATATTGGTTCAACTATCAATATTCGACAATCCATCAAATGAGAAATATTTGCTCATCTTAACTATCAACATTTATTCGACAATTATACCTCTGTCTCAACAGAAACGTTCAATTCATGAGTCCTAGAACATTTGCAAATAACGTTCAACTCAGCTATACAAAGACTCATCGTCTCATAAAGTCAACAACTGACTAACTAAATACACATCTGCCTTGTAGACTCCACAATCACGAGACATCAATCGTGTCACATGGGGATATCAACTAGGGTTTTGGTCTGGCGGTCTATGGCACGTGTGTTCATACACACGATGAGAATGTGAGCAAGTCATGCAAGCAGTTAGAGGAGTTAGTAAAGTAGTGGGTGGAAAATCAACCAAGTCTCCGTACGATGAGCAACTTTCCCACTTCCCCACTCTTTGACTCCAGCAACTGTCACACTTCATGGTATCAAGGTGTCTACAATTATTGCAGTATAAATAAGTCTCTGAATCATGATTGAAACAACAAACAACAAGAGAAAAAAAACTCAGCGTCTGAACAATTACTCTCAACAGAGCAAATTCAATCAATCAGAACTTATCTTATTTATTCACGCAGAATACACAACACACCTACAATCATCATTGATCTCACACATTTCTCAACTTCCCTCCTGCAGATCGACCCATCCTCTCTTGTGACCGAATTGACTCTGGAACGGCCATTGTCTTGGTTTAGGCCGGAGACTTATAGATTGATCTCTCAAATTCAAAGCACTCCCTTTTTGCAGTGCATCTGTGTGAGTTTAAGCAGTTTGCTCGGTTCGAGGAGTTTCCTCCGCATGGTCGTCTCCTCAATTTCTTACAAACCAGCAAATTGTTTTGCCCCATCTACAGAGAGAGAAAATCAGTGGGTCCTGCACGGAGTTAATAGAGGGTTGTTTTAGTGGTGGAGCCCACCTCTTTTTCCTTATTTCAGGAATATTTTCGGATAATCCCTGATATACCAGAATTATTGTTTTTTTTTTATCGGTAAAGAAGATGTATTGATCGGAAAAAAAAAGAGGGTATAAATGAATTATACCACCCTTGCCAAAGTACAGGAAAAAAGAAAAAAGAGTGCTCAAGACAAGCTAAGAGCACTTATGAAATATCAAAGTAAATTTTACACCAATTCCTCATCACCTCTTTAGAATCCACCTCCTCAAAATCTTTGAGATCTAAAGACCAAGTAAACAAGATATACACATCCTTTGAAGCTACAGTAGCAGCAGTATTGTGATTATCATGGAAAACCCTATTATTCCTCTCTTTCCACAAACACCAAATGATTGCAACTGGTACAAGCCTTCAAATATCAGTTTTGGCCTTATTACTGAGAGTTAACTACCAAGCTTGAAGAGCAGGCACCACATCTGCAGGCATTGCATAAAGCCATTTTAACTTAGTAGTTAAGCTATCCCAAACTTCCTTAGCAAAGTTACAATGAAGAAACAAGTGGATAACCTGCCATGAGCAATAAGCCAAAGGAAGAAACCAATCTTTGGAGGACACTTTAAACTCCAAATAAAAGAGAACACAGAAGAATTTTGTGGCAGTTCCTCCATTGAGAGCTTGTCATAAACAGATTTGACTGAAAAACACTTGTTTGAAGTTAGAAGCTAGTAGAGCACATCTTCATGATTCTGGTTAAACTGAAGTAACACCCATCTCAGCTACAGAGAAATGTTTAGCTCTTGTCAGTGCAAAAAGATTTGAATAAAAAATTTTGATTGGGTGCTCATACAACCAATTATCATGTCAGAACTGAACCAGAACTCCATTGTTGACTTTGAATCTGACAAATTTTAGGAAAGTTGAATTTTTCTTCATGATAGCCTTCCACACAGACCTACCAAAAGTGCACTTAGGAATTTTTGGATACCAAACAACATCTCCAACACCATATTTTTCAGTCATAATTTTCTTCCAAAGAACATCATCTTAAGTGGCATATCTCCAAGACCATTTGGAGAGTAAAGATTAATTAACTAGCTCCAACTTCTTTATTCCCAAACCCCCAAACTTCTTCTTTTTACATAAATTGTAGTTGCAGGAAATCCCACACTACACCCCTCACTATATTTTGTAGATCTAGAAAAATATGAACAATAACTAATTTTCATGGAAATTTCTTGATCCAACAAGTTACAGGAAGGATAAAATCCATTATTCTCTCCCTGTTTCTAGCGCCAATATGTAGTTGCAGGAAATCCCACACTACACCCCTCACTATATTTTGTAGATCTAAATCTTATTAATTATCTAAATTTCAAATATAAGTGCTAGAAATTTAAATAGACACATAAGATTTTTTACGTGGTTCGATCAATGTGATCTACATCCACGATTCTTCACTATGATTGTTGAGGTTACATAAGAATTACATTTACAATCTCCATTAATGGATAATTTGTAGAGCTCTAGATCTAGTTTTAGGTGAAGAAGATGATAAAGAAAATAAAGTCTTTCTCTCTCTAAAAATATCTCTCTCTTTAAAAATGTCCTCCCAAAAATGTGTCTCCCCTTTCTCTCTCCTGCTCTCCTCTTTATATAGGTGTTTACATAGTGGATGACAGCTCACATACAGCTCATATTCTCTCGAGCTCTTTGATAATTTCGCAGCTCTTGCTACCTTCTCGCGAGACATTCTCGCGACCCCTTTAATAATTTCGCAGGCTTTTGCTACCTTCTCACGAGACATTCTCGCGAGTCTTGCTACATTCTCGCGAGTTATGGAAAATAATGAATCTCGCAATCTCTTCTCGCGAGTTAAGGAAAATAATGAATCTCGCACGCTAAGAAAATATGTTGTGCGATATTTGAATCCTACATAAATAATTCCACTTGACAAGATGAATCTTTTTTCTTCCTTTATTATCACTCCAGAGAAAATCTCTCATAATTTTTTCAAGTCTTTTTAAAACTGAAATTGGCATTTCATAAAGGGACATATAATAAACAACGAGACTAGAAAGAACATTGTTAATTAATATAATCTTACCAGCTCTAGAAAGAAGAGGTTTTTTCCATCCAGGCAGTCTAGCTATGAACTTATCCACCACCTTATTCCATTTAGAAACTCCACCACATTTATCCCCCAGAGGAAAACCAAGATAAATTGTTGGAAGAACTCCATTGCAACAGCCAAGAAGAGAAGAAAACACATTCAAGTCACCATCATAACCCACAAAAAAAATTTGGCTTTTAACAAAATTAATCTTGAGTAATGTAAGCATTTCAAATGAGAGAAGAATAAGCCTTAAATTTTTCACATGTTCAATGTTTGCATCCAAAAAGATCAGTGTGTCATAACAAATTGCAAATGACTCACAAGCAAACCATCATCGTTAACTTTAAAACCAGATAATAAGCCTTGCTCTTGTGCCCTTTTAATCATAAAAGTGAGAGCTTCACCCACAATAAGAAACGAAAAAGGTGAAATTGGGTCACCTTGTCTTATATACTTATAACTCTTGAAGTAACCAGTTGCACTCCCATTAAAAAGAACTGAGAATCTTGTGAACTCAACATAACATCTAATCCATTGCCTCCAGTTATCACCAAAGCCCGTGAGCTAAAGATTTCATCCAAAAAATCCCAATTTACATGATCAAAAGCTTTTTCAAAATCTACTTTACACAAAATACCTGGCTTTCCACTCCTAATTCTTGAATCAATAAGTTCATTAGCTATTAAAACTCCATATAGGATCTGTCTCTTCTTCGCAAAAGCATATTGATGCTGAGAAATAATAGTAGGTAGAGTTTGCTTGAACTTCTCTAAAAGAATTTTAGAAACAATCTTGTAATCCCCATGAATGAGACTAATTGGTCTCAAATCCTTTATTTCCTCAATGGAGTCTTTCTTAGGAATTAAGGCAATGAAGGTATTTTTCAACCTCCAATCAAGAAAAGATTTAACCTGTAACTCTTTCACAACATTGAGAAAGTCAAGTTTAATGAAATCCCAACATAAAAGATAAAATCTTACAAGAAATACATCAGGACCTGAAGCTTTATTTTGTCCAAGATTCTTAATATATAGATGCCACACATTCCTCCTCATCAATATCTCTCTCTAGCCATGAGCACAACTCCTCAGAAATGGTTGGAAAATTCATACCTTCCATGTTTACTGTCCTGTGAGACTGAGACTGAAAGATGTTTAAAAAAAAAAATCCACAATGCCATTTTTGATTTCATGTTCATCAGAAGTAAGAGTACCATTAACTTTAATACAACCAATATAACTTCTTCTTCTCCTATCATTTGCAATTCTGTGAAAGTACTTAGTGTTGTATTCAAAATCTTTTATGTGCTTGACTCTTGCTCTACTTCTTAATTTTTCAGCTCCTAGAATTGTTAACTTGCAGTATTCTTGTCTTGTTGAAGGTCTCTCCTCCCACTGAGTGTCTGTGAGGCCATTATTTGAATTCTCCATAGCATCAAGATCAACAAAGATGTCCTCCAATTCGTCAAGTCTCAATTCAAGATCCCCAACATGCACTCTACTCCACTCTTTCAATTTTGGCTTAAGCAGCTGCAACTTTTTACAAAAAATGTACTCTGCACTCCCTGTAACAAAAAAGGAGAACCACATTTCTTTGACGAAAGGAAAAAAATTTGGGTGAGAAAACCAGAAATACTCACAGCGAAAAGGAGAGGGTCAATGCTTCACACCTTCACAAATTAAGGCAATTGGATTATGACCAGAGCAGGGCCTAGCAAGAGCTTGTTGAATTACTTGAGGATAAAATTTTTCCCAAGAAGCAGAAATTAATAATCTATCTATGCAACTTCTTATACTTTGAATTTGATTATTTGTCCAAGTGTAAGTTTCACCCAACAAAGGAAGATCAATCAAACGATGCTGAGAGATGAAATTAGTAAATCTTCTCATACCAGAAGTAGAATCACCACCTGAAGTTCTTTCATGAGAAAATCTTATCTCATTGAAATCCCCACCAATCACCCATGGGAAATTCCAGAAATATCTAATTAATTAACTTCTTCAATTTCTCTCCAAAAAAGCTTAACTTCATCTCTATTAGAGGCACAGGGTGCATACACACCTGTGAACATCCACTCAAAAGAGTTTGAGATTGTTTTGCAATGAAGAGTAATAGAGTATGGCCCAATTAAAGGATCAATAACCTCTACCTTAGAAGAATCCCACCAGATTTTCCTTGAAAAGGAGAATCCAACCACTTAACATTCTTGTTACTCTAGCATTGCCACACCATTAGGTCATTACACTGTTGAATTTTAGTCTCCTGTAGCATAACAATATTCGATTTCCAATCACGAATTTACTTTTATTACAATGTCTCTCTGATTTAAATCATTGAGACCTCTAACATTCCAACAAATAGTTTTAAAATCCATAAAAGATTAAAACCAAAATACTATTGAAAAGAAGCAACATTCTAAGATACCTTCTTGCTCTCCAAATTGAAATTGTGAAGATGACTTCTTAATGTATCCATCATTGCATCATCAATCTCAGTGATAAGAAACAATTTGTTTCTTGATCAACGGCCAGCAGCTCAAGCTCAAAAGGTCATGATTCAAAGAAATCAATAAACCAAAGGGTAGCAATTTGCTTAATAATTTTCTTGTTATGATTAATCAACTGACAAGGCCTATTTATAGGCTATATTACTTGGATAATAAGAAAACAATACTACTCCTAAAATACTATTCCAAACCAAATATAAACTCTAAAATAATTAAATACTTAAAATATAATAAAATCCCTAAATAAATATATTATCTCTAATAATAAATAATTTGTGATTATCCAATGCCTTGTGCCTCCATTGGACTTGTGTGCACGTCACGCCCTTCACTTGCTATCCAGGGTGGTTTCCATAATTTTGAGAGGCTTGACCCATATAATTTACCAAGTAGGCCAAATACGCTTGAGTGACGCATTGGGTCAACACCGTTGATATGTTCCATAAAACGTGGTCTTATCATTCCACCCTTCTTAAATGGGACTTTGCCCTCAAAGTCTACTATATACACTGATATTGGCTCCACATATTAACTTATCATTCCACCTTCCTTAAATAGGACCTCGCCCTCAAGGTCAAATCTCGACACAACTACAACTTGGTTTTCTTTGTTGATAACTTCCAAAGGAACATTAACAGTATCAGAAAAATTAATCAACTCACTAGATTTCGGAGTTTCAATGGTGGAGTAATCAGATGTAGTTGCAATAGGTTGTGGATTCACGACTTTAGCTCCCTGATGCTCTTTAAACTCTTGGAAAGCAGACTTCCAATATTCGCGGCTTTTATCTAAATTTTATTACAAATTAGCTAACACAAGGGTTGGATCCTCACTTCCAAAACGTTTCAATAAAGCAAAGCAAAAATTCTCCCAAGACCCCGAAAAATAATCTTGCATCCACTTGTACCATTTGGACGGACTACCAATAAGGTGATTACTAGCTACCTTCACAAAATCTTTCAATGGAATTTCGCGGAACTCAAAAATTAGTTGTGCTTGAAATAACCAACCCTCGGGATCCCGACCATCGAATTGCTGACACAACAAGTTAGTGCTGCTGTGCTTGTACATAGTAAACTGAAGTGGGACTATTCTGGAATGACTCCGGTGAGAATGGTTAGTACTTGGGCTTGGTCGTTGGGCTAAACGGATACTGGGATGAAAGGTTCGCTGTAAGGAGTAGGCGTAGTGTTCGGTTATTTTTAGATTTGGTAAACAAAAAATTTTCCAAAACTAAAACACGTTGGGATGGTGAGAATGGTGGGAGGCAGATGATTAATGGAGGCTACCAATCCTAGGTTTAACAGGATGAATATACGGATGATGGTGGGAGCAGGATGGGATGTTTACTTACCCAATAAAACTGATGACAGTTAATAATGTTACCTTAAGTATAAACCAATCCAATAACAAAATTGACCCTCACGCGTTTGACCTCCTCGATGTGAGCAAGCAACAGCAGCAACTCGATATGAGCCTGCAAGGAAAAAGCAAATAATTCGAAGATTGAAAAGATGAAGTCATTGACCGCCTTGAGAAACTCGCGTTGTTTTTTTTTTTTTTTTTTTTTTCTACTTGGATACGGTGAAAGTGGTGATGGTAATGAGTGAAACAGCGATGATGATGATGAAGCTAGGGTAGGAGCGAACTTGCTATGATACCAATTGATAAGAAACGATTTGTTTCTTGATCAACAGCCAGCAGCTCAAGCTCAAAAGGTCATGATTCAAAGAAATCAATAAACCAAAGGGTAGCAATTTGCTTAATAATTTTCTTGCTATGATTAATCAACTGACAATGCCTATTTATAGGCTATATTACTTGGATAATAAGAAAACAATACTACTCCTAAAATATTATTCCAAACCAAATATAAACTCTAAATAAAATAATTAAATACTTATATAAAATATAATAAAATCCCTAAATAAATATATTATCTCTAATAATAAATAATTTGTGATTATCCAATGCCTTGTTCCTCCATTGGACTTGTGTGCACGTCACGCCCTTCACTTGCTAGCCAGAGTGGTTTCCATAATTTTGAGAGGCTTGACCCATATAATTTACCAAGTAGGCCAAATACGCTTGAGTGACGCATCGGGTCAACACCGTTGATATGTTCCATAAAACGTGGTCTTATCACCCAGTCTGTGAACCCTTAAAATGAATACCCAATTTTGGACAAATATGAACCATCTGCATTAGAACCTTTTCAAAATCTTTCCTTAAGATTGGATCAACTTTTAATTTCAATGTATTCCATTTTTCCGAAGTGCTTAAGAAGAAATCAAATTTTCTTGAAGATTGTGTTGTAGAAACTGAATTGTGAGGAACCAAGCATTTTGATGTAGGTGGTAGTGGTGAGGTACTATTAGTATCAATCATCTGTAGGTATGGAATAGAGACCGCTGTCTTAAGGTATTCATTTACCTCATCTTCATATTGAAATGATGGAATAGTGACCGTTGTAGAGGTTTCATTTGAAATTGAAGAAATAGTTGTAGTTGAGTTCAAATCTTCCACTCGTGCTAAAATCCGGCCGTTATGCTCAGTTAATGGAATACAGTTTGAAGGTTAGGCACCCGAGTTCGAGTCCATATTTGAAGTCCGTGATCTTTTTCCGTTTGAATTAGAGGTAAATTCAAAATTTGAATCAGTAGTAACTGCCTTTC
The DNA here is from genome assembly GCA_023531295.1 of Papaver armeniacum. Taxonomy (NCBI): domain Eukaryota; kingdom Viridiplantae; phylum Streptophyta; class Magnoliopsida; order Ranunculales; family Papaveraceae; genus Papaver; species Papaver armeniacum. The sequence continues at coordinate 33,902 of JAJJWW010007804.1, read as the reverse complement.
CTTTTCCCACAAGAGAAAATTTTCTGAACATATCTTTCCGGCGAGAATCATGTGGTCTTAGGATATTACGAGGAATTTTTGGCCAGTCTACATTGAATCTCAAATTAGTTGTCATATCTACAGCCGGAGAATCTGTAGGTATAATCTCCAAGTTCTGAACCTTAACTTTTTGATGAGAAAGATCAAAACCCCATGAATAACCTTGATGAAGTAATTAGAACTGGAAAAGAAGAATCCCCAAAACGAAATATAAAGGAAGTATTATGCCCGTTGTAATTCCTAACCTTAATTCTAATTGCTGAGGGATCGTTCCAAGTAAGAGTTGTGGAATGAACTTCCAACAAGCCACCAAAAATGGATCCCAATTCATCAAAAAGTTTATTTACCCAACCCCCCAAAGATCAAATGGAACACCTTTTACCTCCATCCATGTGCCTTCTGAGTTAAGAGGCGGTAAAACAACAGAATTTGATGCATTCCACCAAGGCATCAATCTAATAAATAATCCATCAAAATCCCAATGACCTTTGCTTAACAAAATTTTTTTATCGTCAAGAGAAGCAAAAAAAAAAAAACTTTCTTAGCTGCAAATGGAAAGATATCAAAACCAGTATCTAAGGAAAACCAAGAAAGCAGCAGAAAGCAATTCTAGAAAAGTCTTACTCACAAGATATTGGTAACATTACTTGGCACTTCTAATTTACTGCTTACTAAAAATTTAACAAAGACATGTGAGTGTGAGAATTTTCTAACAAACTGTTGGAGATATTGCTTCCAATTTAATGTAAATGAATTCAATGAATGACGATGTCAAAAATACGTTAATAGAGAAATTGATGATAGACAATGTGCCGGAAACTAGAAGATGGGCTTTACATCAGAGAGAAATCATAACTTACTTGGATAATATTCAAAGAAGAGTGGCGCCTTTCCTTGATGGTGAGTTGACTGCAATTGGATTGAATTATGTATCTGGATGCTTGGTCTATTTCAGTCAAGACTCTTTAATAAGACTCTGATAGTAGGTGCAGCTATGGATAACTTTCCTCATCAGTTTACTTGGAATCCTAATGTGCCTCCAAAAATTAACTCTTTAATTTGGAGTGCTATTTATGTCAATCTAAATTCACTTGACATGTTACAACATAGGTATTAATATTTATAGCTCATGTATCTTATGGGGAGACTGTAATGAATCTCAAGATCATATTCTCCTTCGCTGCAAAACAACACATAAAGTTTGGTCTGCGAAATAGCAAAATAACACCTGATAATCAATGGGTATGGGTGTCTCAGAAACGATTATCTCCTTTGCTCACTCATGGGGATTGAATATTATTTCTAGATCTGCAAAAGTTGTTTGGAATTTAATACCAGCCGCAGTGATTTGGGTGCTTTAGAGAGAAAGAAATTGTCGTATATTTCAAGAAAAATACATCTTCAAGACTGATTTGGATCTAATTGTAGATGCCAAAACTTTGATTCTGACTTGGGCTGTAGCTTGTGCGGAGAAAGTTCATTCGAACATTTCTTATACTGTAACAAACTAGATCATCACTGTTTTCAGTTAATTTTGTTTATTTTGATTTTTCGTTTTTTTGTTACCCTTTGGTAGACTATTGTACATTTTCTCATTCTAATATAAAATTCTCTATTTTGATCGACAGAAGAAAAATGGGGTAGAGAGATTGATGAATACATCGAATGGATATAGTTGAATGCTGTAAGGGTCCGTTCGGCATATGCATGCACATTCGCTGGCCTTATCACACAAAGCTGACAAGACATACGCATGCATATGCATACCCAAAAAAACTATGGGAGGCTGGATCTGAGAAAAGTTGGTTGCATGTGAGGATCTTATTATGATTCAACCTTTTAAAGTTCATGAGAGTTGGTTTTAGAGATTTTTCGGTCTGGAAAAAACAATGAAGAAAGTTCAATTTTCATTGACAATCAAATGAACCAAGATACATAAAAGATACTAATAACCTTTTAATCTTCATGGTAAATTTTATGTTTAGTAGTGATTTGGAAGAGCAGTTGATGCATAAAAAAGATGATTCCAAGTATCGGGAACACCAGCATTACACCAATGGCTACAATCCAACCCTTTATGCTCTTTGTTGGTATACTGTGAAGGATGACCGTCTTTTCGCAACTGCGATAACAGTGTCACGTCTAACAAATAAACCGGCGAAGTCATTTTAGTTAAAACTCTTTGAACTACTGGTTGTCCGAAATTTGGCCTCCAGGATAAACTAATCCAGCAATTGGTTCTGTTTGGTTTGCACAAGTCGTCCTCCTCCCTGGAGAACCCCATTCCGTGCCACTGCAAAAACGCGCAGTCAGAATCCACACACAATTAACCATATTTTGTTTATGTAAAATACTACTCCCTCCGTCCCTAATTAGATGAGCTACTTGGTTTTTAGTTTTGTCCACAAATAGATAAGCTATTTCACTAACTAAGGGGATATTTCTAAAACTACCCTTTTAATTGATTATTTTTTCTATAAGAAATATGCATAATTTGATAGTCATGTTTATATTCGTTACGTATGTGTTTTAAAATGATTTTCAACGGTATAAAGTTTATAAAAAACCGTGGTATAGTTTAAGAGATAAATCGTTTCTAAATTTTACTAATTATTGCCCATAAGGGTATACTTGTAAAAAATACTCAAATATACTCCACTTTCTTCCATGCCTTAAAATTTGTGCAAACTACAAGTAGCTCATCTAATTAGGGACGGAGGGAGTAATTTACATGCGTAATATATATTGGAAACAAACTTACTTGTAATGAACCGGGGAAATTCCTAAATAATAAACTTGAGTAGTTTGGTGGTTAATATTTTGGTCAACCCACTTTGACCAAGTAGTCAATCCCTTTTCAAAAGCAACCACCCGATCCAAATCTTTATACGTCATGTTTCCTTCCTGAATTTTATCCCACCTGAAAAAATTACAACACAAAAATATTTCCCAAAATTTTACTAATTACCACTTCTTTGCTTAACGTGATTTTGCTGTACAATACTCAAATTCTTACGCTTGTAATCTTCCGGTGTGTAACCACCAATGCCAAGTGTTAAAGATGGCGACATCCGCATTCTTCCATGCATCACCGCTGCTTATGGTATCAATCTTGAGAATTCGTTCTGAGTTTTCAACAACTAAATCGACGAGGTATACATTACGAATAAAAACTAGAGAAACCCTGTAATCCTGAAAATCCAATCAAAAATGGCTTAATATCAGTTCCAAGCTAGAAACTGTGACAAACGTCACATTACATGTGCATTCAAATTTTACTGACCGTAAAATTGAGGTAGAAAATTCCTCCTCTTTGGGCCGATTCAGTGTAGTTCATATTGGGCACAGCAGCATGAAGCATACAAGAGAATGACCTCCATTGATTATGGCTCAATGAATCTCCCACAAACATAATCGATTTCCCCTCGTATCTTTTTAAGAAATCTTGCCCATCAAACCTGCATTAATTATAACGATATCAAATAGCAATTAAGGTTGAATCAGAAGAAGAAGAAAACAATCTAATTTCTTTTCTTGCACACATACATGCATGTAACGTGGAAATAAATTAGTACCTGGGTATTTCGCATCCACTGGGGCTCCATCTGTACTTGAGATAAGAATTATCAGGTCGACCATTACCTTGACAATCAAAACCTCCACCGACGAACGGACATTTGGAAGAATCATAAATAGGATATGATTCATCATAGACCCAACTTCCTTGAAACAAATCACAACTGTTCAACAACGAGCTACATACCTCACTAAGAAAACAGGAAGAAACTGTGATGACTAACAGAATTAGATTAAGACGCATATTACAGTGGCTTCCATATGATGATAATCGCATCTTCATATTAAGAGAAGAAGAAGAAGTTTTGAAACAGGCAATTGCAGTAACCATGTTTTTTATAGTGTTAAAGAGCATTAATTTGGTATTAAGTTTGTGTGTTATACAATGTGTAATTAATTATGAAACAGAAATGGTAGAGATTTTATTCGGTTTTTAATGTACTTTTGGAGAAAGTGTGTCTGGCATATTATTTTTTTTTGGTAAACGAAAGTGTGTCAGACACTCATGATCTCAGTTGGATCATACAATTAATTCAGACAGGATGTCTTTTTGGAATAAAGTATAAGGAACAATTCATGCCTTACCCTAAAAGAAAAGAAATGTTTAAACATTCCAAAAGTGTCCATCAAAGATCAGAAATGGTAGTCACTGAGTGAGATGCAAATCTGTACTACATTTACATTCGATTTTTTTTTTTTTTTTTTCGATTTTTCTTATTTATCTGGCTACAGAGGAACGCATTTAACCAAAATCATTTGTCTCCCCAGAGTCATCCCAAGTTGTCGGTGGGTCTATGGGTCAGCCAAGCACAATGCCTATTATCTAACTGGAAGCAGTCCAGTTGGCGAGGAACCGGACACTTATCTTGAGGTCAAGTCTCCCCTTTCCAATTTGGAGATCTCATTAAACCCCTAAAATTAAATTGAAAGCTATGGACCAAGTGAGATTATGTGCACCAAAAAAGAAAACTTCAATTTTAAAAGGTGTTCGAATAGGTAATGCTTAATTACCCGTCCGTGAATCACTTTTGTTAAAAAGTTGCCACTTTATAAGAATTCATACTTCAGGTCCTAGTTAGTAAGTTCGCGAATCATTCGCGAATTTTTCCGTATCACGAATTTTACCGTTTTATTCGCGTACGTTTGCAACTCCGAACCCAAGTCGCGTATTATGTGGCATTCCCGGATTATTCGCGAATCGTTCACAAATTTTACGTATCCCGAATCCCGAATGATATGCCCGCTTAATTCGTCATAAATTCTTTAGCTTTTACGTTTTTAAAGGCCCCACTTTTTGGGGTTTACTGCCTCCCGGGCATACACGATATTTTATTAGACGTTGTTGTATTAGAAATAAAAATGACCGAAAAAATTTGTTGAAGGTGAAGGTGAGAGAGATGTAATTTTTATTTTAGTCCGTTGTAATAAAAATGAAAAAATACGTTTGAAGGTGAAGGTGAGAGAGATCTCAAACTCATCTTTAATCTACGCCTCGACCCAAAGACAAATCTAAATATTTGATCGATAGTCACTATACCACGTCCTCTTGGATAACTAATGTTGTATATATTATTAATATCATGATATTAATTTTATTTTTTCTTTAAATAACTCACACATATGCATAAAAATTGGTCTATGACCTTATAAATATAAATTATTTAGTATATATAGATACCGAATTTTCAGAGCCGAACTCACATTTATAAATCGAATTATACACGTACGTATGCCGTTCCGAATTACTGACGAATCACGTCACGTTGACCGAATCTTGGACCGAATCCGAATTTTACAAAACCGTATAATACTCGTACGTTTGCCGTTCCGTACGTTTTCCGAATTCCGAATAGCTAACTAGGCTTCAGGTACATCACAGATTTAAACTTTTGAGTTTCCCCATGAGAATACAACCACTATTCGGCAAACTCTTGCGTGCATTGTATTTATAGACTGTTCATAATTTTTTTTTGAAATGGGAAGGTTATATTAAGAGAAACCAAAGGAGCTGTAAGAATACAAATGTTACTGAAGCAAACCTGTGCTCTTTGAATCACCGAACAAGAGAAACAACGGCTTTGAAGAAAAAGAGATACGAGATGCGAGATCCACATAACTAGAACTACATATGCAAAACAGTTTCCCAGTGGTGAAGAATTGAGTTTACATCCACAAAACTAAAAACATCCGAATCACAATTCCAAAGAACTAAAGTTTGTTTTACCAGATGATGATCTCCTCCGTGACCTCCGTCGATGCCCAAAACTCTATTATTTCGTTCGTTCCAGATGTTCCAAACAATGGCGAAGTGCATTACATCCCATAAAGATTTGCATCTTCCCGAAAACACATTCCAGTCCCAGGCAATAAACAACTGCATTATAGTTTCTGGAAAAGGCCATGAGATACGAAAAGATTTAATGAAGAAATCCCAAACCTTGAAAGAAAAGGAGCAATGAATTAACATATGATCAGCTGTCTCTCGTTCGCAGTTGCAGAAAACGCATAAATCTGAATCCAGTGGGAACGCCTCGCTGCCTAAGCATGGTTCGTGTAGGATAGAATCATTGAAAGCTGCCCATAAGAGAAAACTGACTTTGTTAGGAACTCCCTTAATCCAAAGCAAATTCTTATAAGCACAGTCCTCCACAGTTCCTTCTAGACCCATCTTCCATAATCATCTCAGAAGGATGGTTCACGCCTTAAAAATAACTGTGTCTTTATACAGCCTCTACATTAGCCAAACCTAGGAAATGCTTTCCATAAACACCTTGTATATTCCTTTAGAGTGACTCACCTTGCTTTTTTGGCTCTTTACTTGTACAAACCCACTTTTGAGATTTGTTGGTCATTTTAATAACCTTTTCGTTTAGCAATGCTTGAACCTTCTCGGTATATTTGAAGTTTCACGAGTGCGACATTAAATCCTAGGGAAAAAAATCCTGTTTTTACTTGTACAGTTTTTTGGTAAAATTTCAATTTGTTGGGATTGTGTTAGCAAGAATGTCCATTGCTCTTATTATTCTAATATTCCATCAGTGTCGTCTCCTTTTTTACAATCCGAACAACATTATCCACAAACTTATGAGCACGACTCCTATAATTGAGATACTGTGTTGAACATATATCAGTTATTGTTGCTTGCCTTCTGAGTTCTGTACCTAGGTTCTCCAGTCTGTTACTAGTTTGTCCAACCAACCATTGCCTAAATGTTGATTAATCGTACACGTCAATCTATTATTATGTGGAGTAAATCATTAATATGCATACAATCAGAAAATCATTCACAAAAAAGATAAAAAAAAAAAGAAAATCGTGTTATTTCACCAGTTATTACTTAACCTTTGTACACAGTATTATATACAACCAAGACTAAGAAAAAATCTTTAAAATCTTAACCAAGGATTATCACTCATTAACTTAAGAGAGAACTAGTTGCTCAAAATGTTGGCAATTATTACCAGAATTTAAGAAGAAATTACAAGTACTTGAATCCGAAATGACTTGGATTTCAATGTTATTTGGATCAATGTGCAAGTTGGAACTAGTATTGGTGCATCAGCAGATTTTGATATTCAATCAAGTAAGACGAATCTTGTCACAATTGTTCATATACAGTTAAATGAGTCTAAACACAGTCTATTTCCTCATATTATGTCCATTTAGTCTAAATTCATACAACGTAATGACCAGACAGGTTCGGACTTCTCTACTCTCTGTCATTCCAGTACCCTGAATCCTTAATGAGAGGATATAGGTCAACAGCAGATGTTGATGATTCTGACCAGGTGCCTAATGAGATACTCTGTGATTCGCTATGATCAATCATGCTTTGGTCATGGCTCTTTTCATGGTAGTCTTTAATAGCTCTGAATTTTAAGTCATCGGTAGGTTTACTTACTGGATTCGAAACAAATTTTCGGAAAGGAGTTCGACCTTCAAGCATGCTGACTACCAAAGACATTTTAGGTCTAAGTGTTGGAGATGCGTTAGTACAGGCAAGGGCAATATTAATCATCCGCATAACCTCTTCCTCCTTGAATTTGGATTCCAACTTCGGATCAACCAACTCCATCAACTTTCCCGTCTCTTGTAGAACTAGAGCCTGAGAGGAAGATGCAATAAGAATGTTGTGATATTAAGGCTTAATCATACATGACAATAATACATGGAGAGACTATATCGTGTAACTAACATAAAACTATAGGAAACTTTTATTACCCAATCAAGAAGATAAACACACTCTTCTTTTGGCCTGTAATTTGTATTGCTCGTCCCACTAACAATTTCTAATGCAACAACTCCAAAACTGTAGACATCTGCTTTGTCTGTCAGATAACCTCTCATTGCATACTCTGGTGCCATATAGCCACTGTAAAACGAGAATTTACACCAATTATGCTAAGTAGAATTTCATCATAAAGAGATGAATGAGCTATATACTAGGAACAAATAAATCAAGATAAGGTAATTATTACTATATGTTCTAATGCAGTGGAAGAAAGTATACACAACATAAACAAATATAACAAAATCTGCAAACTTACTAAGTACCAGCAATTCGAGTGCTAATATGGGTGTCATCTTCCTCATCAAGCTTTGCCAAACCAAAATCAGAAATCTTTGGGTTGAGATCCTTATCCAGAAGCACATTGGTACCCTTAATGTCCCTGTGAACAATCTTCAGTCTTGACTCTTCATGCAAATAAGCTAGGCCCCTCGCTATACCAACACAAATCTTGTGCCTTGTTGGCCAATCAAGCTTCAGCTGAACCTCTTCTCGACCTATAAATATGCAAACAACTTTTATCATGTGTCTTTAATATTAGGGATCCCTTAATATTAACCCAAACCTAGCAGATATTATCACGCAAAAGATGGCATACTTACCAAACAAAGCACGGGAAAGGCTATTATTTTCCATGTATTCATATACGAGAAGTAACTGATTTCCTTCGATACAACATCCATAAAGCCTTACAAGATTAGGGTGTTGTAGGGCAGAAATCATTCCGATCTCGTTCACGAATTCACGATTTCCTTGCTTAGATTTGGAAGATAGTTGTTTGACAGCAATTATTGTACCATCTAAAAGATGGCCCTACATTTGTACAACACAGTAAGATTTTGGTTATATCACCCTTTTCAACCCATATAAACACACACAATTACCAAGGTGATCGAGTACTACCAATGATTTTTGGTGCAAGTACCTTATAAACAGGACCAAAACCACCTTCACCAATCTTGTTTTCAGCAGCAAAGTTGTTCGTGGCAGCTTTTATTTGCCTCAATGTGAAGGAAGTAGTGTTTAGGTCCACACCTCTCAGCTCTATTACATACAAATTACAGGAAAGAACTTCCATTATTTTTCTCCAAACAAGAAGTTTAAATCCTCAATGAAAATGCCGCAGTGTATATGGAATCACAAATAACATAAATCCAAATGTATTTCATGGATTTCGCAAAAAAAAACAGAAGAAAGACAAAATGTTGTAAACAGCATGTGTTGAAAGCTATTGGAGCATCACTTTGTTAAGTTGCTTAGTCGTTGAGGAAAAGTTACCAGAAAGAAAAAAAGGAATCAGAAATGTGCTTAGAAGACATTCACTTCAATACTATACCATGGATAAATTTGTCCTTCAACCTTGTTTTCCTTCGATTTTTTTAGTTTTTTTCTTTTGCCAGATTCAGCCACACTTAACGAAAAAAACAGTAGCAGACAAACAGGTATCTGACTCGATCCAAGTTCAACCTAATGATATTTCAGGTTAGGTCAATTATTAACAAATGCCACCACAAAGTCCGAGGTGTATCCCAGAAACTTCATGCTTTAGATTTCTCAATTTTCTTTCTTAAAGCATAACAACAAGTTCTGGAATTTCGGTAGGATCCTACCCATGCCCACTTAGAATTTATATAATATTAAAATCTCAATCAACCAATGATTCAAGTTAACATTAATATTTCCCAGTACTGTTCATATTTCAGTTGGATGATAAACATGATGAAGAATTCATTCTCATTTTAAACTAGCCTGTGATCATCTGAAAATTGAAAATTCACATTTTTTACTGTAACGTCAATTTAAGTCACAACCAAAGAAAGTCAACTATCAACTTCCGACCTAAAGTCGGAAGTTATACAGCTTCAAGACCATCAGGGTATTCACTAATGTGGCACTCACTTGATAAAGCATGGTCCTGCTGTTTGCATAAACTTAAGCGTTTGGGCATAGACGTACCTTCATCGATCTCAATTTTTCTCCAAAAACAACCCTTCCACCAGAGAGCAGCCAGAATCAAGAAGAGAAGAAACAATATAGAAGCGACAATTCCCACCACAACACCAACAGATATTTTCTTTTCACGAGGTACAGCATCTAAACAAGACACGTCATTAAGTGTAATGCAAATTATCTGGCTTTTACTGTCAGATGCATAGAAGCATAACACGTGCATGCAGAGATGGGCCAGTAAGAGGGTGTAAAGATAAAAAGCAAAGTAAGTTTATACCAGGATTTAGTGCAGAAATTGCTGAAATAAGGGGACCATAGATTCCATTTTCAGGGGTTCTTTGTGTGCCTTTCCCAGCCCAGTAAAACCGAATTTCCATGGTATTACTAGTCACAGACACATTAAAAGTTTTAATGACTGCCTTACCAGCCCCACCAGCTGCTTCTACAATATCGAAATCAGGCAACTCTAGCTTCCCCTGCAATGACTATAAAGTTCAATAGAAAATTCCATGTGATCCAACGAAAATGACTTCCCAACATAACTGAGTTATACCTGAATGTAAACATCGAATACACGCTTCCCAAGACTGTTATATGATTCATCATTTGAGAATATTATCTCAGCGAAATGGAGTTTCACGGTATAGTTCCCATTAATCAAACAAAAGCCGTAATATGTTAGAGAGAGGGGAGAAACGCGTGCTGTCATGTATAACTCTGAATCATTAGTTGAGAGTGATGAATTTGCACTTGAAATTGTATAACTGTCACCATCACCGTTGTCCATGAAATCGCCAGTGCTACTAAATGCCCAATTACTACTGCTTTGGTAAAACTTTGAAGCGCCAGCTGGATCCTGATCGTCATCGTATTTCATGTTACCATTTCCATTTTTAGATGTAACTTCTCTTCCACCACAATTTATATTGAATGAATAACGATCTGGAAATGTGTAAGGTCAAGGTTAATAGTACTCCAGATATACCCCACTACAACAAATCTAGTAATAATACTATATGGAGACCAACATTTGTATATATGAATGTAAAATTTGATGAAATCAATCCCTTTATTTCTTACATGGGATGTTTTCTCTGACCTAAAGTCTGTTGTAAAATTGGTAAAAGACTTTTGTTAAATTTCAACAGGAGAAGAAACAACATCTTGTGTTCTTATTGTTTATATATATATTATATAGACTTACCCGGTTGACAGCGGAGAGAGCTCCTCAAGCATGAAGGTACGCCAGTACTGAAGAGCATGTCAGGATTGTGAAATCAAATATTTGAAATCATGTAATGACCATTGACCAGAAGAAGAAACTCGAGTAGACTCTATGAAACTTAACAAGCATCATCTATCGAATTGATATTGCATATTTTTAGACAAAAATTATGGTTGAAAACTTACGAGTTATTCCTCATCGAAGAGCTTCCAAACAAATTTCTGTTGAAGAGAAGTAAAAACGAAAATAAAATGAATCCTATTCATCTCAGGGTACTCGATTAATAAAACAAACAGAGTCAGAAAAGTATAAGTTAGATTCCAAGAGCTTTTCTTACATAGTGTTTTTTTGACAACCCCATGAGTTCTCCAACGTAAATTTGTTGTATGAAAGATCACTATATGTCAACAGAGCATTAGTGTCAGTCAACTGTTTGAGCTAGTTTTTTCATGCTCTAAGATAAAGCTTTTGTATGTAAATGGGAGCATGACCACAAATAGAACTTTGAAACAACAATACCCAATAAAATTAAAATTCATTATTTCTTGTTTCATCATTAGCTGTTTACATATTACACTATCTCACAGCTTATAGTCATACATATGATCAGGATCACGTTTTCTTATTTTATAACCCTCGAAGAGCAATAAGGATGTAGAATTAGTAACGAATCTTCAAGAAAACCAAGATATCAAGGAAAAGCATTAAAGGGTTTTACGAGACGTGAAAAATAAAGAAACAATTTAGTTGCATACTTGAAATCACCGCAAAAAAGATGAAATCAGCATGCAAGTGGAAAGTAAATTTACTTGGGATTAAGAAAAATTTACTTAATTCAATGCGAAGTAAGAAAAATTTACTTGGAAAGTAAATCCACAAGGACCACAATACAATGTGAAGAAAAATTTATTCGAGTAAGCACTAAGGATGTGAAACTTACATGTTGTTTACTTTTCCAAGCATCCAACTTGGTAAAGGCCCAGTCAGCAAGTTGCCAGTCAAATACCTAAGGAAAAGTCAACCTATCAATTGCTCTAGCCTCCAGAGATACATTTCAAATCCCGAAATGGTATGTGAGAAAAATTACAGATGAAATCTCTTACATGAATATCACGTTGGTAAGGCCAGAGAAGGTGTTTGGGATTTCTCCGGAAAGTTTGTTGAAGCTGAGATCTCTGCAGAAAAATGGAGCAATACAACGATAAACAGAGTTGTTCAAAATGACAATTTTCTTCTAACGATCATAAACTCTGTTTTGAGATTCATGCTTTTAATGCTGCTTGCGCTTACTACCAGAAAGGTGTTTTCTGAGTAGGCTACAACTAAGTTGTAAAAGGCGCTCAAGGCGCACGAGTCGCCCAAGGGGCGCCTACACAATAAAATGTCCAAGGCGCCAAAGTGTGAGCAAATTTTTTGTTTTCTAATTTTTCTCTGTGCGCCTAGGCGCCTTGCCTCGCGTAGCACCTAATACAACATAGAGATACAATGGTTCAAGTACCACGTTCACTAAAATGTTCAATTTGGTTAAACAAAATTGGTATATTTTGTCTGAAACTATGTTTAGACTTGAATATTGTATAAGACTATAACATGTGAAAACTGAAATGGTAATGCAAAATATAGAATGCGGTAAAAATCCTAATGATAGCATATCATCCTTCCATTAGTATTGGAAGTGCAAAGCAAACATAGTTAAGTTTGTACTTACAAGCTTTTAAGGGTTGTCATACTGCCAAGATAATCAGGTAATGTCCCATTGATATTGCAACTCCTCAGAATGCTAAACATGAAAGTTCAGATTATAAGTATAAGAGATAACAGACTCAAATTGTTCAAATCATATATATATATATATATATACAGATGTTTGACTCACAGGTATAACAGACTTTTCAGGTTATTAAGTGGTGGAAATGAACCTTCATGTACCCTTTAAGTCACTTATTTTCCTGCATAAGGTGTTCCGTTAGACATGTGAAACAACTCGGAGGTAATGGAGCCAAACTTGTCTAGAAAGCTTTGAAAATTTACAAATATTTTACAACACACATAAATTTGGTCGAAAGAAAAAACTGGACTTGTAAAATTAACCATCAAAACAAAGCAGCCTTCGATGCATGAGCTACTTTGTATCAAGAAAAAATAAACAGGATGGCATATTGGAACGATAAGAAAGAATTTGACTAGACAACTAACAGTGTAGATAATTTTTCCAAGACAGAAATGCCTGATGGAATTGGGCCTTCAAAACCGCTTGCCTGCAGTTCTCTGCAGATATCAACCAAATTAGATGTAAGGAGAGAGAGAGTAATGAATTCTAACTTGCATAAATATAGCAAAAAAGGAACCCAAAAGGTTAAAAATTATCAAAAAGAAACTCACAATTTCGTAAGGTTGGTCCAATTCTTTATAAAGCTGGGTATCTTTCCACTAAATTGATTATCACTTATCCGTCTGCGTAACAATTATAAATACATTAGAATTTAGATGTTGTTGGATCAATCAAACTTGGAAATCCTTATAAATCTTACACGTCCGTCAAGTTGGTTAGCTTAGAAAATGCCTGTGGCAATTCCCCCGTAAAATTGTTCGACGTTAGCCATCTACAATCAAAAATACCAATTAAGTAAACAATATTTCAATCATTACCAATATACGAATAAAAAAATAATCAGCACAGAAATGCATTACATTCGATTTATGCCTATGATATTTCCAAGTGTTTGAGGAATAGGCCCAGAGAAGTGATTGTAGTCCAACCAACTGAAAATAAACCTCAGTTCAATTAGATACAAGAACCCTGAATGACAATATATACTAAATTGACAAGAGGAGAAATGAACAAGGAACACTTACAAATCTTTTAGGGTAGTGATATTTCCTATCTCGTCCGGAATTGAACCAGATAATCGATTCCCAATGAGACATCTGCATTGATTTGTTTCAGTAAGATCTAATTATAATCGTGTTTGACTAACAAATGCAATTACAAATTACCAATAGGAGAATGAAATGTAGAGATGATGCTTACATTTTTATCAATTTCATTGAACCCCATGATTTAGGGATTGTACCGCTGAGATAATTTTGAGTAAGGTCACTGGTGGAGTAAATTAATAAGTTAGGACATGCTTAATAAAAGGATTAGACAGCAGAGAGAAGAATAGAGTAATGAGTCTTACAGTACTTCGAGGTAGGGAAGCTTGACAAGCTCTGGAGGTAAAACGCCTGGTAAACTCTGTTTCTGAAGCTCTCTGCACAACCAAGCCCCCAAAATTAAAGCATTTTCAAATCGGGTGATCAAAGCTTACTAATCGAATGGACAACTATACCCTTTTCACGACTCACTAGGGAATGCCATATTTATATGCAATAAAAAAAGGGAAGGATATATAGGTCAGCAGAGCAAAGCACTATGGTGTTCTCGCCAATCCAACCAAATGGAGAAAAAAATAACCATCGTTCTACAAAAATTTAGTTTTCCCCTTTGGGCGGAAACAGGTTATCGCCAAGCTGAATTGTGTAGTTGGATTTGATTTGATTGAAAACGTGTGGTTTAAGATGAAAACGGGCAAAGAAACTTAAATAGTATTAGGCGATAACTTGATTTCCGCACACAACGGATACTTGGTTTCCGCGAACTAAGTCATGGCTTACCAGCATTACAGATCCATAGTGCTGCACAATTAGAAGATTTTTCTTAGCTCAAATTTAGCAAATTTCTCTATAATCTAGTGAAATACCAAACCATAGTGCTTGCTTTAAGCAATGTTTGAAGACCAGGTTTGGATATGGGTAACTGACATTACTCGTAACTGTTTTTCATTGTTTTATCGGTTCGAATGGAAAGCGACAACGATTCAATTATGTCTTTTTTCTCCGGAATAAACATAAAACAGTCATTATTGCCAATAAAACATACAAAAAAACACTCATTACATGGTCATAAAAAAGTTTTTTTATGGTAGTTCAAACCTTGGTCATAAGTTATATAATAACCAACCAAAATGTAGTTTAAGAGTTTGAAATTAAAAAATAAAAAATTAAGCGCACTTTTGTGATTCGGAGGAATTCTATTCAAAATTGATGTCACACAAGATTTATGAGTTCGCTTAAAAAAATATTTTTTACAGGATGTTCTAAAAAAAATATTTTTTAAAACTGAAAAATCTCTGATACAGAGCAATCACTGCTTATTCTATTAGATGGAGTTTTGAAAGCCATTGGAGAGTGATTTTCCACTTCTAATATCATTTTACCCGTCGAGAAGTCATTACCCGCTTTCAAGTTTAGTTTCTTCAGTTTTCTAGAACACATTAAGAACAAGTCTTCTGGTTTGGAGGAATTCTATTCAAAATTGATATCACACAAAATTTTTAAGTGTAATATGAAAGAACGGCTTTTATACTAAGTCCTCTCTTGGGAGTAGGTTAGACAAGGTACTAATAATCCTTACTCTTTATTATGTTCTCCCTGTGATTTAGATTGTATTAAAGATCTTCAAAGAGATTTTTCTTTGCTCTCCATAAAAAGGTTTTAAAACTGGAAAATCTCTGGACACATAGCGAAAAGTCGATATCCATTCTTATCAGATGGAGTTCAAAAAGCAGGGTAGTGATTTTTCGCTCTGATATTGTCTTACCGAACGAGAAGTCATTACCCGCTTTCGCTTTGATTTTTCAGTTTTCTAGAACATTCTTTGGATATGACTTGTTGGAGCCACAAAATTTATGTCCTAAAAAAAAAAAAAAAAGGTTTTCTTCGGATTGCTAGTTCTTAGTGAAGTTTACATTTAAGATTTAAGATATGACATTCTAGATGACTTTGGACCACTGGATTTGATACTCTTGCAAAAATTATTCTCGGATAGGTTTGCAAGATCTCATTTTATTTTATTGTTTTATTCGAAAAGGTTTGTAAGATCTCCATTTTGTTTTATTTTTTGATTCGATATTGTCTCATGGGCGATAATTGATATTTCAAAAACATGTATATTTGTAACTTGTGTTTTTTATGTTGGTTGTTTGGTATTTCTGTTAGGGTGGATATTTTTTCCTCCTTGGTCGGAAATCTATAACTTTATAATTATTATTGGAGTTAATAGAATCTTTTATTTAAAAAAGAAAAAAGAAGACATTGTAATAATTTTTATTTTTCTTTCTTTTTCTTTTCTTCTGAAATTTTTAAATTTTGAAAAGAAAAAAAGGCACTGTAATAATTTTTTATTTCTTTATCTTTTCTTTTGAAATTTAAAGATCCATGTACCCACTAACTAGAACTTCACATTTATCATGCAACTCGCTTGGAGTAAATATCCAAGCAGGAGAATCTAGCCATCCTATGGGAGATGGTCATTTGAAGTCTAATGAGGGTGCAGAATCCGAAAATTTTACCATCTTCCTGAATAAATCATTTGAATACAGACACATTAGTCATTACACTTCCCGTGAAGCCTCACGATGACAAAATCAGAAATAAATCATCCCAAAAAATCCGGTTTATAGTTTATACGCATGTCATGTGTCTTTGAACTTTGTAGGGACTGCATGCCGGTACCCGATAGAGAATTGGGATCACGAGACCACACAATATTAATGTGACAATAGACAGAATACCTAGTGGGAAATCCTTTTGATTTACTAGGGACAATAAAAATTATAAAATGGTGGACAGTAGTGGAGGCACTACTAAATAGCCCCTTAATTCCAAAAGAAAAATAAACACAAAAAGACGGAAAAAAAAATGAATTTTCCAGCCGAATCGGAAAAGCAGAATTGATTACAGACTTACATTTTGACGACGTGGCAAACAGTGTTGCCAGAGAAAGTGCAGGTACAGTTAACGCCGACGGCCGTACATGGATCGGAAGTAGCTGCAAAGTTCCAGTCTTTCTTTCCTAGCGTCTTAGCTATTTCTTTTAGAGCCTCCACTGTAGTTAAATAATTGATAGGATTACCGACAATATTAGTAAAGTGCGGATTTTGAGATTCAAGAATTTATGTTATGCCTACCTTCAGCATTTGGTAATTTCTGAGAGACAGCAAAATCAAAGAAACTGAATTGAGTAATCAAAAACAATACGAAAACAGAGAGATTGAGTCGATGATGAAGCGATGGTAATCTTCTATAAACTTCCATCATCGCCTGTAATAATAATGAGATAATCGACGAGCTTTTTAAGAGTTTCAACAGATCAGGAGAAAGAAATTCGAATAATATCTTTTTAAGAAATTCCATCAAGTGAAGCGCAGCCCTCAGGAAGAAAAGGATTGATAGCTGAAAGATATATCTTTACTCAGTGGGAAGATGGTGTTATAATGTTGATTTACTGACTTATTTATAATTGCCTACCTTTTCTAGATTATATTGTAAAGTCTAACTTCGGTCTTAACTTTGTACACTTTAAAAGCAAATAGGATATGGTGTCCGTGATTCAAAATAGGATGGCTATAGAGAGGTACTAAATAGTAGAAGAGTTATGTGACGGGTCACCAATTATTTTTTTTTTTTTTTTAATGATCATCAAATTATAAGTATTTCAGTCCAGATAGAAACGTTTAAATGATGATTTTCAAGAAGAACAAGTACATCGTAATATGAAATAAATACAAAGAAAGATGCAAAGCGCAAATAAATCGCGAAGAGAAAGAGCGATCTACAACGATAGCACCCAAGTCTTGTATTTTGAGATTGGAGAAGAAATGGTACCCGAAATTATAATTCGACCATTTTGATAGATTTTCTTCTAGAAAAAGAGATGCTCCCATGATTAAGGAGTGATTTGCCCAAAAATTCTTCATATGCAGCGAATAACCCGGAAGACGTTAGATCTATTTTTATGATGAAGAAGAAATTGATCTTACCCTGCCGAATCGCCGATGTACTTGTAACAAGATAACCAAACACAAACAAATCATTAGAAAGAAACACTCTGAAAGTGTAGATAAAATCGCTCTAATAGCGAAGAAATTATTGGAAAACAACAAATAAACCTTAAATCACTAAAAGCAAAGAAAGAAGAAATTGATGATTTTTTTTTTTTTTTACAGGGGGGGTTTAGAGAGGGGAAGAGAAAAGCAAGCGAAAGGAATTATCTCCAAATTGTTGGCAGTTAAGAAACTTCTTAGCTCCAGTGAAAAATCCCAAATACACTGCATTATAACTAGTTGATTCACCTCTTCCTTAAGACCACCTTTTTCTATTGTTTGAATTTTTGAAGTTATCTTATATTATAAACACGGAATTATTTGGTCTTATTGTATCTTTTTGTTGGAAATTAATGATTCAAGGGAGGACTGTCTCACGGGTTGGTGATCAATGCCCGGACGAAATCATAATCTTCTCCACGAGTAGTTGATTGTTTGCTTTTTGACGAGTAGTTAACGGTATATATAGATTTTACTCAAGTTCATATGTGAATAAATGAAAAAAAATTGTTGTTTGTTTTCTAAGTGCTAGAGTATTGGGCACGCATGTCTGTACACGCTAGAAATCATTGATAATTATCAGCAACCAAAATAATATTTTTGAAGAAAACACAGAGTTTAATTTGTTGAAGGGTATAATAATCACTGAGAAATGATATAAGTATCGACCGAAATAGAATTCAAAGTTTTGATTGACCGGAAGAATAAGATGGACTAGTAATTAAGTTTTTGTTAAGGATACAACAGCTAAAGCCTATATCAGTGGCTTGATTAGCGTTGATCCTCTAGTATGCAAGCTACCGGAGACTCACTCTGCAGTCACAGTTGTACGGCCTGTGTCAAAGGCATGATTTACGCAATATTTTTGTTATTCTTGTTCATGTAATATATGCCTTATTTAGGGTAATGTAATTCATATAAATACAGAACTTTCTCCACCGAGATAGGTGTGGAAGATTTTACCAAACATCTCTTCTTAACTTGGTATCTCGCCAACGATCCTATAAGCCACGCTTAAACCAGAAATTCTTCATCTTCATCATCATGTCAACACCAGAAACTACAACACTCCAACAGATTCATGTCAATCACCTTATCAGTGTCAAGCTCAATGACACAAACTATTTGCTATGGAAAACTCAGTTTAACCCACTTCTAAAAGTTTATCGATTGATGGGTTATGTTGATGGAACCTATACAAAACCAGCAAGAACCCTGCCAAACACTGAGACTGTTAATGCTGCTTATACCAAATATGAAGAGCAAGATCAAATCTTGCTTGGTTGGTTGTTATCATTACTCACATAAGGTGTTCTTGGTTGTGTTTCAGGACTTGGATCTGCAAAAGAGGTCTGGGATGCACTTGAAAAGAGATATGCACCCAAGACTCGAGCTTATCATATGAATCTCAGAAGACAACTACATAGTCTTCGAAAAGGTAACAAATCTATGCAAGAGTATTTTTCCAAATCTAAACAGCTATTTGATGCTCTTGCAGCATCAGGAAATTCCCTATCAGAGGAGGATATGCAACAAGCCATCTTGAGCGGCTTGGATCAAGCATATGATTCCATTGTGACATCTCTAAGCACGATGGAAAAGGTTGATATGGATGCGTTTTATGCACATCTCCTTACTTATGATATGCGATTGGAGCAACATATGTCTTTGCTTCAACAGCCAGTAGCACATGTAGCTGCATCCTCAAGTGCTAGACCCTTTCAGAGATCGGATCATAGAAGAAACCAGCCACCTAATCGAGTAGAACAAATAAGGAACCAGCCTCAAGTCGATCAGGGTGAAGGACCATGTCAGATATGTGGCCGTAAGAAGCATGATGTTTTACATTGCTGGTTTCGTTTCAAACAGGAGTTTGTTCCTAGAAAGCCTAGACAAGCTGCTTATCTTGCATTGCCAATAGAAGGTGTTGACAATCAGTGGATCACTGATACTGGTGCTACTCACCATCTCACTACAAATCTCAACAATCTGATTATTCATCATGAATATGATGGCACTGAACGTGTTCATGTTGGTAATGGTAATGCACTGCCAATCGAGAATATTGGTAAAGCTTCTTTCAAAGTCAATAGCCGTTCTTTGAATCTAAATAACATACTTCATGTTCCTCAAATTAAAGTTAATTTGTTATCAGTTTTGCAAAGACAATTTTGTATGCTTTGAGTTTCACTCTAATTTCTTTGTTGTAAAGGACATCCACACGGGGACAATATTGTTGTGAGGCAGTAGTAAGAATGGGCTCTACATCTTTGATGATGTGCGAGAGATACATCAGCCAAATCCACCTACCTATGTTGCAGAAACTATTCCTATTTGGCATCAGCGTCTAGGCCATCCGATGCTCAAAACAGTTCTTAAATTTGTTAAGCAGTTTTCCCTTCCAGTTTGCAATAAAGAGTTTCAGTTCTATCATTCTTGTCATGTTAGCAAGAATGGTAAACTCCCCCTTTTTAGTAGTACTACTACTATTAATTATTGACAAGCCATTGAGCTTGATTGTTTCAGATTTATGGGTTTCCCCAAATTTATCTAATCATGGGTTTCGTTATTACATTCTCTTCCTTGATGTCTTTTCTCATTATACTTGGATATATCCACTTCATCGTAAGTCTGATGCATTGCCTGTCTTTGTTCAGTTCAAAAGAATGATAGAAAACCAAACCGAGCATAAAATGAAAATATTCCAGTCAGACAATGGGGGAGAGTACAAAAAGTTCATATCTTTTCTCAATGAGTCGGGGGTAATACATAGGTTCACTTGTCCTCACACTTCAGCACAAAATGGCATATCCAAATGTCGCATTAGACATATCACAGAATCTGGTCTATCCCTATTATTTCAAGCCTCAATGCCAACTTTCTACTGGTCCGAAGCTTTCTATACTGCATGCTATCTAATTAATAGGCTCCCAGCTTCTCAAACTGAAATCAAAACTCCTTTAGAGATGTTGTTTAATAAACTACCAGATTACAAAATGTTAAAAAAATTTGGGTGTCTTTGCTACCCTTGTTTACGACCATATGTCTCTAACAAATTAGAACCAAGGTCAAAAGCTTGTGTGTTTGTAGGCTATAATAGTGCTCACAAAGGCTATATGTGCTTGCATCTTCCATCCAATCGTATATATGTCTCCCGCCACGTCAAATTTGAAGAGGATACCTTCACATTCTCTGCTAAGCAGTAGGTAACTTCAGTTGATACACTACAAAGTCAATTATTTACTAAAGTTTTATCTTCTTCTCCTCTCTCTGTATTACCAATGTCTCATATGCAGACCGTGCCACTAGTTGAGCAAACTGTTGCTATTGAATCATCAGCACCATCATCGTCTGCATTGCCAGAATCCTCAGTTCAACCATCTGTTGATAATACACAACATAACACAACTGCTAGTATAACTTCTGCAACAGTTTTGGGCTCAAAAACATAGCAACAACATTGTATGGTGACTAAAGCCAAAGATGGTATCAGAAATCCTGTCAACAAATTGTGTTTAGGAGTTACCAAATATCCCTTACAAACTGATGAGTTTTTCGAGCCAAATTCATATACAGAAGCATTTAAGGATCCAAACTGGAGACCACCCATGGATACAGAAATCAATGATCATATACGTAACGGTACGTGGACCAAAGTACCATATGTTGATGAAATGAATGTGATGGGTTCCAAGTGGGTGTTTTGAGTTAAGCAAAAGGCGAATAGAGATCTGAACAGAAGAAAATCACGGCTAGTTGCAAATGGTTATCATCAGAAAGAAGGTGATGACTATGGTGAAACGTTGAGCCCGATGATCAAGCCTTTCACTATAATATTGGTTCTCTCTATAGCAACAACACACAATTGGGATATGAAACAATTGGATATTCAAAATGCGTTTCTTCATGGTGTGTTTGAAGAAGAAGTTTACATGAAACAACCTCTGGGATATGTTGATCCTGAGAACCCAACATATGTGTGTAAACTTAACAAGTCGATATATGGCTTAAAACAAGCTCCACGCACATGGTACTCCAAACTAAGCTCTTATATAACATATTTGGGGTTCAAGGGCTCGATAGCTGATTCCTCCTTATTTGTGCAACAATCAAAACAAGGTATCACTTATATACTTGTCTATGTCGATGGCATCATAGTCACAGGCTCTAGTTCACTACTTATCAATAAACTCATCAGTGACTTAAGTACAGAGTTTGCAGTTCGTGATTTGGGTAATCTCAATTATTTTTTGGGTATCAAGGTAATCAAACAATGTGGTGCAATAATACTCAGTCAACGTAAGTACATTGCTGATTTGCTTAAACATACAACCATGGATGGTGCAAAGCCTGTCTGCACTCCTCTTGCAGCCAATGCAAAGGTACATCGAGTTGGCAGCAACAAGTTTGATAATCCAACCTTGTACAGAAATGTCGTAGGAGCTCTTCAGTACCTTCATCTTACTCGACCAGATATCGTCGTTGCAGTTGCAAAAGTTTGCCAATATATGCATGATCCTTATGAGGAACACTGGGAATTAGTGAAGAGAATTCTTCGTTATCTGAAGCACATAGTTGAATATGGTCTGGCAATATGAAAATCAACAGATTTATCACTTCATGCTTATTCTGATAGCGACTAGGCAGGCAATTTAGATTACAGAAGGTCAACAAGTGGATATTGTATCTACTTTGGTGGCAATTTGATATCATGGAGTGCAAGGAAACAACGGACTGTGTCTAAATCAAGCACTGAAGCTGAATATCGAGGCATTGCAATAGCTACATCAGAACTGGTATAGATTCAGTCATTACTCAAAGAACTAGGAATTCCTATGTCTACTCCTTCTTTATGGTGCGACAACCTTGGAGCAACATATCTTACAGTGAATCTAGTGTTTCATGCACGTACTAAACACATAGAAATTGACTACCATTTTGTCTGAGAAAGAGTGGCTAGCAAACAATTAGAAGTAAAGTTTATTTATTCTAAAGATCAACTTGAAGACATCTTTACTAAGGGCCTAGCTTCACCAAGGTTTCAATATCTCAGAGACAAGTTGAACATTTGTCAACTCACGCTCAACTTGAGGAGGGATGTTAAGGATACAACAGCTAAAGCCTATATCAGTGGCTTGATTAGCGTTGATCCTATAATATGTCAGCTACCACAGACTCACTCTCAAATCACAGTTGTACGGCCTGTGTCAAAGGCATGATTTACGCAATATTTTTGTTATTCTCATTCATGTAATATATGTCCTATTTAGGGTAATGTAATTCATATAAATACAGAACTTTCTCCACCGAGATAGGTGTGGAAGATTCACCAAACATCTCTTTTTAACTGTTTCTAGAGGGATATAAAGTATTTTTTCTAAAAAATACTCTTGAGAAAATAAATTCCAGGTAAGTTTTAGAAAATTTGGTCTCAGTTACTCCCAGTTTTGTCACTGAATACAAGATTCATGTTATTTGTGTTACTTGTTCAATTGATAATTTGGTCCCTAATGGTTTTTTTACAATGGGAAAATGCATGCCTAGATGGAAACTGTGATGGACCAAAAAAATTCGCTTCCAGCGTCACGCTTGGCAGGCCAAAAATCCCTAATGTGCCACTTGTATAGCGTAATTGGGTTGTAAATTTTCGCTTCGCACCAGAATAATGCACATCGATTTGCCATCCAAACATGCTAAGCAAGCATGATATTTGAAGCGTAGTTTCCATACCGTTCCAATGTACCTCTTTTTCAGCTAAGAGTATAAGGCTATAAAGGTCGAACTTTTTTATGCATCACAAACTTGCAAGTACTTTCCAAGCAGTCGGAATGCCTTGGCAAGTATATAGGCAATCACAAGCCTATTTTCTCGAGTCTTTACTCTATTTTGTTACTGGCTGGACGCGTGCAATGTTTTTGCTCTTTCCAAGGGTGCAACAGCCAGGTACATGTCATATATATATTATGCGTACCATCTTTGATGTAACTGGCTTATGCAAGCTGCCCTAATTCGCATTCTGGTTAGTTTTTTTTTTCGTTGGGCCATGACCAATACAAAATTGGTGAACGCCAACATCGAATAGCTGGATAGGTAGTATGAGCATCCATTGTGCGGTCTGTAACTACATCATAAAGTATGTTGAAATCATCTCCCAATTAGATGATAGAGCAACACGGTAATGGCCAAAAGTGTGGTGCATTTCAGATGCCTACCTACCCAACCCGTGTCATGAAAAATTAAGCACGGACTATAGTTCAACAACAGCAGAACTAGGAACCAAAATCAACTCATGTTGCAAGGACAATGGCCACGCAAAGCCTAATGTAGGCCAATAAACTTTTGTAAGAGATGAATAAGATTGTGCATCATTGAAGCACTTAGTTCGCAAACATGCGTTATAGTACCCAATATTTTTATTTACCGTTTCGTGTTGATTTTTTCCCGACTTAGCTAACCAAGTTATTTAGGTTGTTGTTTCCTTTGCCTTAACATAGGTAGGTTGCTTAAACTAGAAAAGTTACATGCTACGGGTGAAAATAATTGAGATTAAGTTATTGATAAATTAGAAGCAAACAAAATAAAATAAATAAAACTAAACAAAATAACAAATACGAGTATTTACATTATAATAGTATTAAATTATTGGCGTAAATTTTAAAATCAACTATGGAGAAAATCAAAATGTTAGAGAGCATGAGAAGGAGATTGAGTTAGGGATTTTAGAGAAGAATGCTATAGATAATCAAAAGGGGTTTATAAATAGTAAAAGGTAAAATGCTAGATCCTTTACGATAGAGAAGGGAAGCGACAAAAAAAATATATAAAATTGCAGCGGAATAAAAAAATTAAAAGTACCTAGTAGATTGTTTAGACCTCAAATTATTCTTACGAATAATGACTGTGAATAAATAATCTGGTCCTCGCAACTCCGAATAATAACAACTATGGATAAGATAATTATTTAGACCTCAGGGTGAACCTGACTATAAATAAAAACCACAAATATTTAAGAAATGTTAATAATAAAAAAAAAAAAAATTCATTAATCAAAAGAGTCCTCCAGTTTTTGTTTTTGGATCTCCTCATATAGATAACTCCTCCTAAACAAACCCAAACTTAACAAAGATATAAAAAACTTGTTCCTGAAGGTATCTACTACTTTCCTAACTTATTAAAACTCTTAAAATATGTTTCTAGACTCTTCTAAAATTACCCTAATTAATAACCTCAAAAACTATATATTTTTCTACTAAAAATATCATTAATAAAATACAGTTTAGCCTTCGTAAATCTCTTTTCAACACTTTCTCTCTGGTGACTGGTTCTTTGCTCCAATGAAGAATCCCAAGTACGGAAATATTTTTCGTGCAACACACTATATTATTATGAGTTGATTCACCTATGCCTTAAGACCACCTTTTTCTATTGTTTGAATGTTTTAAAATTATCATATAAACTCGGAATCTTTTTTTTTTAATTAGAAAAGAGAATTTTATTCAAAGGGGCATAATGTACAAAATACTACAAGTAGTAGCAAAAGAAGAAAAGAAAAACAAAAAACTAGAGTTAAGCAAAAACTAGACACTAGTTGCTCACAGTTAGTGAGAAATTTAAATGAATTATGTTACCAAAAGTTGCTGCTCAAGTTAACACAACAGTTTTAGCTTCGGTGCATAA
The DNA here is from genome assembly GCA_023531295.1 of Papaver armeniacum. Lineage (NCBI taxonomy): Eukaryota > Viridiplantae > Streptophyta > Magnoliopsida > Ranunculales > Papaveraceae > Papaver > Papaver armeniacum. The sequence continues at coordinate 8,221 of JAJJWW010007804.1, read as the reverse complement.
CTCTTCGTCTGTCTTGTAGGTGTACTTTCTTCAAAGATGCGACATTTTCTTTCCCTCAATAAAACCCAAACAATAGCTCCCGGAATAAGATCCCAAGCCACTTTTCCATTGGGTGATAAGTGATTGTTGGACCAAGTTCTAGCTAAATTAATCATTGAATCTGGAAAAACCCATGCCCACTGATCATTCGGTGTAATAGAATACCAAATATTATGAGCAAATTTACACTGGATGAAGATGTAATCTTGAGATTTTGTACAGTCCCCACAAAGAATACAAGAGCTATAAATATCAATCCCCTTGATCTGCATCATATCCTGAGAATTTAGCTTTCCGTGAACATCACACCATAACAAGAAATTAACCTTAGGAGGAATACCAGAAACCCAGACAAAGTTGTGAGGATAGTTATGAACTCCAACATTACTAATCATCTTAGCATACAAAGATTTTACAGAAAAGGTTCCACCTGTGGTTAATGGCCATCTTCTGGTATCCAGCAAAGCATCAAATATAGGTGGATTTGAACCAATGATATGCAAAAGAGTTCCCAAAAAGTTAAATTCTTCATTTTTCAGGCACCTTTTGAAGTCAAACTTCCACGATCTATCAGCTGTAATGTTCTCAGCAATACTAACATTCTTTTACTTGTCCAGATTATACAAAGTCTTGAAAGAATTCATGAAACATGATTCCGCATTCCATCTGTCATGCCAAAAGGAAATATTTGCACCTGAATGAATACTTAAAGAATGATTCTCTGTAATAAGACATTGCTTTCAACAATGGTTCTCCAGTAAGAAACTCCATGAAGAGAATTAACCATATTTGGAGTCCAAAAAGAGAAGTTAGAGCCATACTTCTCCTCAATAAGTTTGTACCAGAGATGAGATTTTTCAACTCCAAATCTCCAAAATCATTTGGCAAGAAGAGCTTGATTCATCAATATGAGATTAACAACCCTCAGACCTCATCTTTCTTTGGTGGCCATAACCATTTTCCATTTAATCAAATGAGAACACTTGCTTCTAGAATTTTTGTGTTCCCATAGAAAATTTCTCATCTTCTTCTCTAAATTTTTTATAATAGAGTTTGGAGCTTTAAAAAGAAAAAAGTAATACATGGGTAGTGAACTAAGAATATGCTTTAGAAGAGCCAATTTGCCACCTTTTGAAGAAAAAAAATTGATTCCAAAAAGAGAGTCTTGCATCAAACCTTTCAATTACAGGATTCCAGATTGTTGTGCTATTTGGTTTTGCTCCAAGAGGCATGCCCAAGTACATGAATGGTAATGTATCCATTTTGCATCCAAGATCATCAACCCATTGATGTAATTCTTGAACCTCACCAATAGCAATAAGTCTTGTTTTTGAAGTATTAACCTTAAGACCTGTAACGAATTTAAAGCAATGAATGATAGAAAACAAGTTTTCCAGCTCCCCTTTTTTGTGATCCACAAACAACATAGTATCATCAGCGTAATGCAAGTGATTTACCTCCAGACCATCATCTATCACAGAGAAACCATTAAACAAACTTAGGTGTGCTGCTCTATCCAAATATCTTGAAAAACCTTCCATGGAAATATTGAAAAGTAAAGGGGAGATTAACCTTGTCTCACTCCTCTTGTACTTTTGAAGAAACCAAAAGCAGATCCATTAATTAACACAGAAAAAGAAGTTGTAAAGTAACAAAATCTGATCCACCTGCACCATTTGCTACTAAACCCCATTTTCCTCAAAACAAACTCCAAATAACTTCAATTTACCCTATCAAAAGCCTTCTCAAGATTAATCTTGCAGACAATCCCAGACTTACTATATTTTTAGTCTCGAGTTAACCAACTCATTTAAAATTAAAGTACCATCAAAAATCTGTCTCCCTTCTATGTAAGAACATTGCACATAGGAGATAAGCTTAAGCATAACTAGTTTTAGTCTAGTAGCCAAAACTTTAGAAATAATCTTGTAAGTGCTTGTGAGTAAACAAATTGGCATGCAATCTTTAATAGATTCAACATGACTCTTTTTAGGTATTAGAGCAATAAAAGTGGAGTTATGTTTAACATCAATACTACCTATTTCACAGAATTCTTGCATTGTACCCATAATATCATCTATTAAGAAGTTCCGGCACTTTGAGAAGAACATAAGAGGATAACCATCAGGAGCTGGAGCCTTATCCTGACCAAGATCTTTAATGGCATGAAGTACTTCATCTTCAGTGAAGTTTTCATCTAAAATATTTGATTCAAAGTCATTAATACTGTCAAAAACAATATCTTCCAGTTCCGGTCTAATGATTTCTTCTTCCATGAAAAGCTTTTTGTAGTAGTCCACAATATGATCTTGTAGCTTAACTCTATCATCTTCTAGCTTGCCATCAATGTACAACTGCCTAATTCTGTTCTGCGTTCTTCTAACTGTTGCTTTACTCATTAAGAAATGAGTATTTCTATCACCCTCAGTCAACCAATCTGAATTTGATTTAATCTTCCAAGCCACCTCTTCTATTTGAGTAACTTTCTCAAATTCAATAGTGTGAAGTAACTTCTCATTGCTCATCAAATAACTCATCTTCTTCTGCTAAACTGTCAAGATCTTCAATCTTCCAAAGTATTTGCTTTAACTTAAAAGTGTTAAGGATAGGAGGTGTATCAGAAAGTCGTTTCTCCAAGTTTCGTGAACAACAATTCTGAAAGATGATAGGACATCGATATCCATAGGCTCTGAGGCTGACTCAATAAAATTAAGTTGTTCAGAAGGTTTCTCAGCCCAAGTCTGAATTGGTTTTGTATATGAGTTTTTCTTCTTCTTAGACTTAAACTTTTTCATTTCCTGAACTTTTCTTATTCGATTTTAAACAATAATGAGTTATCTCCTATTGAGCATATTTCAAAGAATATAGCTTATCACGCAAGTCAGGCGCCGAAGAATCTACAGATATTGTTAAATCTTGAATAGATCCAGCCAAACTGCGAGACTGAAGCTCCCAATTACCTTCTACAGTTTCAAAATCATTTGGTGTAATTGTATATTTTTGTTGGAAATTAATGATTTGAGCAAGGACTATCTCGTTGGTTGGATAACCAATATCTTGATTGAATCATGATCTCCTCCACGAGTAGTTGATCGATTGCTTTTTGATGAGTAGTTAACGGTACATATGAATTTTACTCAAGTTTATATTTGATAATATGTGCATTTGTGTAATTTGTTTTTTAAGTGCTAGAGCGTGGGGCACTCACACCTGTACCTGATAGAAATTGTTGATAATTATCGACCACAAAAATAATATTTCTGGAAAAGAAAAACAATACAAATAGTTTATATACTCTTTTTTTATTCTTTTGTTTTAATATTTTTAATTTTGTAAAATGTATTCTGATATGATTTTTTTAAAACCATACAAAAATATACATAATTCTTGCAAATACATTAACTTCATCCATTAAATACTTTAACCCATGGACTCTACCGGAAGTTTGGGATATTGATCTTTGTTGCGGATTTGTTGCCATTTTTGCACTATTTGTAGAATTTGTGGAAAAAGTTTAACTCGAAATTAATGAAATGTGTATTCACATAGAATTCAAAGAGAGGTATTGCATCTGGCGTTGGATAGCACAACTTGTGTTGGCAACTTACCGTTTACGCACGACGTCACTTATGTCGCCGACAATTTTCTTATCTTAGTTTCAAACCCTCAAATTTAAGAGCTTGGCCATCTTTTTTTTTCATAAAACAAAAGGAAGATACCCTCTAACATTACATATCATAGTCTGTTCCCAAGTTCAGATTGTGATTGAACAAAGGTACAATTTCATTAAAGAACTGATAATTAAAGAAGTTTAGCAAGCCTCCTAGATCATCTCCTTTCCATCTGTTCCAAAGATTATAGATGTTACAATAAGTTGTTGTATGTGCTTCCCACATTTGTCTATTTCAAAAAATAAGTTATGAAATCTTAAAGTTTACAATATCAGGATAGGTTCTTTCGAAATCATTAATAATGGAGTATCTCAATTTTCTTGCTTCAATATACATTCCTTTGAGCAGTAGCAAAGTAGGCATCGAATCACTATGAAAAGATACTTCATGGCCACTCCATTTTGGTACCCACCGGAAAGAAATTTCCGCACCTTTTTTCTCTAGATCTTCTCTGCGGTTACAATTGCAAGTAGTTCCTCTAGCTTCAATTGTGTATCCTGCGAAATCAATTAAAGTTAAGCCTATAGCAGAAGAAGAGATATGTTCCATCGTGGTCAGGGCAATATTTATGGTGTAACACATTTTTGTTTCCACACTCCTGTTTTCCAAAGTGTGTATCTCAAGACAGTCATCATACATTGGATTACACTATAAGGTTTGAAAAATACTGTAGGTTGGATCATTTATGGTAGCAACACTATTGATGTATTTAACTATAGTGTTAGTTGTAGCTGCACTATTTTGTTTTCCTTTCTAAAAAACAAATTACATCTGGCTATCCAGATGTGCCAGGTTATAATACTACAGAACTCAGGCCACTGTATTATATTGCCATTTCTGTTAGTGTTAGAGAACCAAGAATTAATCCATTCATGAAAATTAGTATTGTTTTCCACCACATAATCCATACTAAAATTTAAATGCATCCATACATGTTTTACAAAGTTGCAAGACATGAATAAATGAGTTAGAGATTTATCGCCACTGTTACAAAGGGTACATCTAGTATCTATATAAGGTAAGATCAGTAGCAACCCTCAAACTATTTGGCGTAATAGCTTGTCTTTGCTTTCCAAAGAAAGGTTTAACTTTCAACTTCCAAATAAGGTTCCAAATACACTTATCATTTTTAGAATTATTAATTTTGCTATACATAGATTTAGCCGTGAAATTTCCTTTAGTGTTCAGAGACCATGGTGCTGTGTCTTCTACATCACTTATTGGTATGCTTATTTTTAGGATTTGGTTGATCGTATTTTGGCCAACCTTCAGTTATAAGATGACTAACCAAAGTTATGTTTTCTGCTCCCCTGTCCGGTTTTTGTATTGGAGGTCTGATTTCTGGAATCCAGTAATCAGTCCATACATTAATCATATTTCCTCTTCCTATTTTCCATATACTATGATTCTGGATTTGTTCAACACCAGCTAGTATACCCTTCTAAACCCAACTGTCTGTCTTATTAGGCTTTGGTTTCATATGTAAAATTTCTGTGTTTGGGAAATACTTAGCTTTTAAAATTTTAGCACTTAGAGAATCAAGGTTTTCTTTTAATCTCCATCCCATTTTTGCCAACATGGCAAGATTGAAATTTTCAATGTTCTGGAAACCTAAACCCCCTTCAGATAAAGGTTTATAAAATGACTGCCAGGCTTTCAAACAGACCCCCTTTTTTCCTTGGTCATTTTTACCATCTACATTTTTTCCCCACCGATAGTTTCTTTGAAGTTTTGTTAGGTTCTTACACATTTTCTTTGGGATTCTAAAGTAATTCATTTGATACACACTCAATGAAGACGTAAATTTTTTATCATAATTACTTTTCCCGTTGTGGTTAAGTCTTTACCATTCCAACCGACAAGCCTACTTGTCATTTTCTCAACAAGAAGTTCAAAACTCTTAATTTTGGATTTGTTAGTGAATAAAGGTGCTCCTAAATACCTATCATCCAAATGAATAGCCTTGACCCCCCAAAATTTGAACCACGTTTTAGGGTATATGTAAATCTTTCAGGGGCATCTTGAATAAAGACAAAAAGGGTTGTAAATAGCAAAATCAGAAGCCGCTTAACCAAATATTTTTGGTAATGGCAAATCTGCCCTTTCTGTATTAGTGTTAATAATATGGATTAGTGATTACAACTTGATTAGTGATTAATATTTCTGATTAGTAATTAAGATAATTTAAGAATTATAAAGGTTTGTGTAGATGAAGAATTTTGGGGAAAAAAAGGTTTTTTATTGACAAGGAGAGAAAGAGAAGGAGAAGGTGAGAAACAAATTTGTATTTTGATTCAATGGAGGATGAGGAGGGTTGTTCATCTAAAAAACTTAGGAAAATACACATCAACTACAACAATGATCCTAAATGGCTGATTTCTTAGATTATGAGAATGATTTTACACAAACTCAAGCACAAGCACAAACTCAAACTCAAACTCAATGTGATGATTTTATGAGGCAAATCCGTATGATGAATATATATATGAGGAACCCAATGCTTCTAATACACTGAGTCTTATGCGTCGCGATATAATGAATCTACATCTTGCCTCTTTTTCCTTGAATATTGCTTGAAGAAGCGATTTTAAGAAAAATTTGTTTATTAATAGTAATCTTTGATCTTCGTTGATGAAGGAACAAAGCGAAAAGAATACTTTTTTTTTGAAAGTACGTCTTGCCTCTATTCTTTGGCGAAGTTCGAGAAGCTTTGAAATACATATGAAGTATCATTTTTTTGCCTCGGGGGTTATGATAAATTTGGCAGAACTCATCTCGCAAGTTAAAAAAGAAGCAATGTATCATGAGAATTTATGCCTCTTGTAGTGTCGCGATTATTTAGTTTTCCACTTAAAATCTTGTGGAATACTTAGTAAATTTAGTAATGATTGTTTTACACGTGTTTAAAACTACTCTTTTTCTGGTGTGTTAATGTTATCCGGTCATAACGTTTTCTCGTCTATTTATAGGAGGATCCTTTGTAAAAACACTTCTTTTCTTTTACTTCATCTCATACGTCGTAAATTGTCTTTACTGTTTTTTCTTCATCGTCTTCTTGCGTTTTTCTTCCTGCTTCCTATACACTCCGCTTCCATGGCATCAGTTTTGCTATTCTTGCTAAACTCATCGATTTTGTGATTGATTGATTTTGTGATTGATTTCTCTTGTTGCAAGTATTTTATTGATCTCTCTTTTAACTTTTCTTTTAATTTTTGTTTTTAGCAAGAACAAATCAAGTGCTAAGTTCGTATGAAGAACCCCCTCCTTTCTCTGGGTTGCGGTCAAACCTCTTCTCAACGAACCACCATGACCAAAGTCCTCTTTGCAAGCAAAATCTAAAAACACAAAAAGAAATGCACGAATGATAAGGTATTTTAAGAAATATTTACCTTTTTTAATAACAATATTATTGCCTCTATTTCTTACTTAACTTATCGTTCGGGATGAAAGATATTGATAAGAACTCCAAAGATCTCGCCAACCTAAACCAGTGACTCTGATGTTCTTTCACATTTTACGCCCTCGTTTCTGTGCGAACTTTCGCAGGATAATTTTATCACTAATGACAATATTCCTTTACCTCAACTCCTCATAGACCAAGTTCCTCATAATAGTCCCTCTCAAATGATCTTATTCCTTCTCCCACGTCATCAATGCCTCTGTCATTCCTCAGATCACTACCTTTCTGAAATCTCTTCTTCCCACTTGTTCCTTTGTAATGAAGAATGATTCGTCTTTACCTTCTTTATCCCAGGAGCAAATCCCTCTTCTTATGGGGAAAATTTGGAAGGGATAGATGTGGCTTTCAAAGTTCTCTCGGATCTTGTAAATGATGCCAAGAAGACTTCCGATATTTATCAAATCTAATGTCTGCGAGATTTTAGTAAACATTTTGGCCGATAAGATCTACTTAAAGCATCCTTAGTTCAAGAAATTAATGTCTTTGAAGAATGATCTCAAGCTATATTTGCGAGATGCAATAATCTCCATCTCGAAAATCAAAAATTTCACATGACATCTCGCTAGATGTGATAATCTTGAGGAAGAATGATGAATTAAAGGTAGACTCGCAACTCCTCTTTTTTTTTTTTTTTTTTCTGACTTAAGCTCTTGATCGCCCTTCAAGCTTTAAATCGAAAGCAGATAATGGAGATATATCAATTGGAATCAATTGTTGAAGAAATCAGTCGAGAGATGCTTGGATGGAGCAATATAATCTTTTAGATAATCTTCATACGTTATCTTTCTTGATCAAATAAATAATTTATCTAAAGAAAATTTTGATTTAGCCCAATGAGCAAGACTCATTAAGTAATGACTTATCTCGGCTCTCTTACTCTTCAAATAAAGCTAATATGGAGTTGGGAACTTTCTCGAGATGAGGAATGGAACTCTTTCTCGAAGAGAAGCGTTCTGTTAAGCAGGTGGCGATACATTGCATGATACGATGCTTGCCAAAAATTATGTGAAGAACAAGAACAATCTATTCACACCCACAGAAATCAACTTGA